>JAUMHQ010000315.1:3469685-3509134 GCA_032361165.1 Enteromius paludinosus | reverse complement strand
GGTAAAACTAGAAAAAAACACCAAATTGTCATGTGGCATGTAACCCCCCCCCCCCCCCCCCAAAAAAAAAAACAAAAAACAAAACAGTGATTGGATTTAAGTTTTTATAAGTGCACCACTTACCCGATGGCTGCTCCACAAATTGAATTTATATATAAATAAATGGAGAAAATCAATCATATTATATTATTATATTAAACTGTATTAAATTGATTTAATAAATAGAATTATAAATACATTTACAGACAATGACAATCTAATTTATATATACAAAGAAAAAAAAATGTATTATGCCTATAGAATTAATTTAATAATTAAAATTAAAATATTGTGTTAGTTTTGCAACATGCTAACTCTATATAAATCCGTTGTGATTTGAATCTTATGAGGTCTGAACAGCTCACTAGGTTTTGAAACAGAGCCGTATCTTATGTTTGCCTAATCATTTTTTTTTTTTATCTACACATTATAGTTACTGTAAGTAGCAGCCATACTGGTTTGTCAGTAGATGGCGTTCTCAGGCAGCTCTTAATAACCCGGGGCGGTGTGGGGTCATTAAAGGTCACGGTGGTCTGGACAGTGTGATTTATGATGCAATTGCTGGGGCTTTACGTGAGAAAACATGCCTGATTTTACTTGTAAAGTTAATACTTGGCCATTGTTTTAAAAGCCTTTGCCTGACCCTGTCTTGAGGTTCAAGCAAATCTGTTTTCTTAAACAATTCATTTGAATGTATCCTTCTGATCTGGTTAAGTCACATAGCTGGTTACCACTTACAAACATTAGAATGATGACAGTGCGTTTTGAAGTTAGATTGTTAAATGTTTTGTATTATTTCTGAGGATAGTGGTATCGTTAAGTGCCTTGCTAAAGTAGGGGATTCATTCAGTGAGTATAAACGTCAGAAAAACAGCCTCTGGTGGAGTTTGTGGCTGACCTTCTCAGTGGCTCACAGGTCTGTTCTGATGTGGGATGTGGATTGTATTCCCCTTGATTTCAAACAGACACGACTCTTTCCACACCCTCAAGACGCATCTTACCCATTACGAGTGCTCTGTGAGAGCTTTAAGAAATATAGTGCTGCCAAGAGAGGTTGTGATCTGGATATATAAAGGGCCAGAAATGTCTTAAACTCAAATATGCTGCCATTTTAACAGGAAACCATAAACACTGCATTGTTATGGCAACTTGTGTTGTTCTTTGTAACAGTGGAAACACGAGGCGATGGCTTGCTGGTGGAAATGTTCACTCATTCAGAAAGAACACAACTGTGCCTTTAAAATGACTCAAACCATACATGAAATAATTAGTTTTAAGTTCTTTGTTGACCTGAAGTATCATAACGCTTAGGTTATTCATGCTCAAAAATACCTTTTGAAGCCTGGAACAGTGCTGCATTAGTATTAGAACATGATATAGCTTGATAGTATTTATTCAAGTTTTTTTTATATATCAAATGTTTTGATTTTTACATATTCCATTTACATGTAAAAATGTATTTTATTTATTTATTTATTTATTTATTTATTTATTTATTTAATTTTTTTTTAAATACACTTAAAAAAATATTTTAAATTACAGTTTTAGTTTGTACTTGCTTAAATTACATTTTATTATAATCATAAACAACCATTTAAATAGTTTTAAAAATAATTTATGGCATCATTTATATAATAATAAATCCTATTTCTATTATTTATCTGCTTACTAATTTAATTTGTTTACTTTATACACAACGCAATTTAATGTTTTGAGAAATAAAATTAATTAATTCCATAAAACATCTCATCATTTATCTACTGTTTTCCTAACAAAAGATTATGTCACTTCAACGGTCAGGCATATGTTCATTAAAAATAATTAAGAAAAAAATACAGTTATTAAATTCAAATGCAAATGTCTTAAATCTTTATTCTTGAGAATGTTCTGTTTGTATCCTTTTGAATCTAAAAATGAAAGACAAACAAACAAACAAATATGATCCCCATTTGAAAGTTAAGTAGTAATAATGCTGGAGACATGAAAGAGTGTATTGCATTGACTGATAACCCCATGTTCCTCTTGTCCTGCAGGGAAACAGAGGTCGAACAGGAGTAGTTGTGGCTGCGTACATGCATTACAGCAACATATCAGCGAGGTAAGACGTGTAGACGGCGTACTGTCTGTGTTTATTGAATTAAAGATGCTCTTCTGAGCGCTTATTATGGAAAGACCTTAATCCCACATCACAAGACCGGCCACTCGTTAGGTAACACATGAGCAGGAAAAACAACTGCCAAATCGCATCACTTTACAAAGGCCGATTTGTCTCAAGACTCGAATTAAGTGCTGATCAAATTCGCCCCTGATGCAAAAGTGTATTCATGCTATTTTTATGGATAAAATGCTTCCAGTAAATTCAAGAAACACATGTAAATACCTCTCCTGGAAACTAAGACAAAGATGCTTGATATGAATATGATTTTTTGTATTGGAAAAAATGACCTAACCATTTACTGTAATATAAGCGTTTCCTTTGCCTCTGCAGTGCAGACCAGGCTCTGGACAGGTTTGCCATGAAGCGATTTTATGAAGATAAAGTGCTTCCTGTGGGACAACCCTCCCAGAGAAGGTCAGTGGTGCTTTGTTTTCTCTATCTGACCTCTTATCTTTGTGCTTTATGAGTTTGACCCTTATTTTGAGCGTTCAGCTTCAGCCATTGTTCAGATTTATGAGCTTCACCCTCCTGATAACACAGCCCCAAACATACCAACGATGCCTGTATAGTTTTGTTAGGTTAAGTAAGGTTATGAGTTGTTTAATCAACCATACCCTATGGCAGTGTGGTACGTCATTAAATGTAAAACTACTTGATGTTGCGTAATCTCTACAAGATTTTCTAATCAGCTCATGTCTGATCTCGTCTTTACTACCATTATTGTATATGCAAATGACATATCTAACTAATGATCAAACTATTGATGCAGCTGCAGCTCAACTGATGGCAATGGCAGATACTGGGGTTAAATAATGTTTTTTTATTGGTAACATTGAAAATAAAATAGATGGATGTGTGTGTGTGTGTGTGTGTGTGTGTGTGTATATATATATATATATAACAATTCAAACTATTGGGGTCAGTGAGAAATTAATAATTTTACATGGGCACATTAAACTGATCAAACATGACATCTATTACATTTCTATTTGAAAAGAAATTGTTTTTTTTTTTTACTTCCAATTCAACAGAGAATCCTTAAATGTATTATTATTTCAACAAAAATGATAGAAATATTTATTGAACAGCTATTAGAATAATTTCTGAAAGTTGATGTTGCACTGGAATAATGATGCTCAAAATTCAGCTTTGAATTACACATATAAATTACATTTTAAAATATATTTAAATAGAAAACAAATCTTTTAAATTGTAATAATACTTCTAGTGCTGTCAAATGATTAATTTTGAATAATCCAAAATAAAAGTTTTAGTTTACATAATATATGTTTGTGTGTGCTGTGTATATTTATTATATATAAATACACACACGCCCATGCACTGTATATATGTATGTGTGTGTGAAAAATATTATATTTCTATATTAAATATATATATAATATGTTATGTAAATATAAATATATGCCTGTAAATATATATATATATATATATATATATAAGCGTGCACTTATATAAACATAATAAATATAAACCGTACACACACACATTATGTAAACCAAAACTTTTTTTTTAATATGTGCTTCATCTCGATTATTCATTTGGCAGCCCTAAATATTTCACAATGTCTACTGTATTATTGATCAAATAAATGCAGCAACGGTGAGCTTAAGCGACTTCTTTCAAAAACATTCAAACATCTAACCAGCCCCAAACTTTGTGTGGTAACGTGCATCCCTGGATAATTATGTGGTTATTTTAGTAACAAGTACGAATTTGTACAAAAAAAATATTTTTAAACCTCACTAAATGAATCCTAATGTCTCAAACGCTCAAATCTGCACGTACTAGCTGTGGAAGATATGTACGTCAAAATTCCTAAAGAATGATAATTTCACAAATATGTGCTGGAGAGACGTGGAAAGCCATGTCTGGGATGCCGGCCGTTTGTTTTGTTATTTCCTGAGTTATAATTAGACGTAAGTGGTTGCCAGTGTCATCTATTCTGCTGCTTAGCTTTAAATGTTCAGCGGAGTCAAAAACCAAACCAAACTTGGTTGTTTACACATTTCTAAACAAGTAACTATGAATTATGTGTAAAAAGTAGTATTTTATACTCTGCACTATTATTAGGTCACTAATCAAATGAGCAATATAAACGAGTCATTGTTTAGACAGTCAGATGTTCTCACTTCAGATGATATATTAAAGAAAAGAACATAATTTCACAGAATTTTGATGTCCAGTTTCATACCCAAAGGCTCTGATATAAGTGTATGTACGCTTTGTGCCTCAGCACACACCCCTATACACCCATTTATGCCTCATAAGGGAACACTTGGCCACGGATATGCTGCTTTTACAGAATCAGGCATTCCATCTGTGTATGGAAGGACTGGCACTTCAGGCTTCATTAAAACTAGATTTCATTGGGGCACATACTTCCACTCCTTTCATGGAAAATGGAAAGGCAGAGTCACGGTAAGAGCTTTGCTCCAGGAGGAAAGAAGCAGCGTATGATTTCTCTTCTGGAATAGAGAGGCCCAGGAACAACTGAATGTTCATGGGAAACCAGGCCTCGGGCGTTCGGCCAGGAAGATGCAGAAGTGCTTGTCACTGTCCCTCTCCTGGGACACGGCCTCAACCTTCAAGAAGAAAAATGCTTTTTCCTGTTTATAAAAGCTAACATCTGCGCTTAGGGATTGGACACGACTGCAGATCAAAACGTCCCGTGACCCTAAGTGGTCGTCACAACAGTTTAGATAGCATGTTACGTAACATGGCTTTCATGAATATGTCTTTTGCTTGAAACCCAAGACTTTCACACACTCCGTGAGATTATGCTGTACAACAGGTGCATCTGTGTTTCCTAAATGAGGACATCGTCCACTGTGATATACTGTTAAAGTGGTAGCTTTTTTAAAAATGTAATCAATGGTGACTCAAAACAGCCTTGTTACACACTTTCTTCAAAATATCTTCCTTTGTTTGTTTTCTGTTGTTTAGTTTTTTTTATTGTATTTATTATACTTACATTTTTTAATTTGGTTATGAAATTAAAAAAGCCTAAAGTGCTGACATGGCATTAAATAGCATACTGCCGCACTTTTGGGAATGCCATCATACATGTATCCTTCTGATTGCTTGAATATTATTGATAACTATTATTATTTGTTTAATTACCTAAAACAGAAGTAGCAGGAATTTGCTATCCCTTTTACAGACTCGTATCTCAGTCCTCCCACACTGTCTGTAATCATGTGTGTTGTGTGGTCTACTGATTTTTTTCGCTTATGTTATTTGTGCTCATCATTTTTTTTTGTTTCGCTGTAGGTATGTGCAGTATTTCAGCGGTCTGCTCTCTGGTCACATCAAGATCAACAACAAGCCCTTGTTTCTGCACCATGTCATCATGCACGGGATCCCAAACTTCGAGTCCAAAGGAGGTGAGCTGACATGCTCTGACCGCTGGCCATTTGTCAGCGACCGCTGGAGGTGTTGAAGGCAGGTTTCAGGGGTTCGTCTGGACTCCCGCTGCTTTTGACGCCTCCCTGTCAGACTGACAACATGCTGCTCTATTACTTACATCTCGGGTGATCCGATCACAAGGGGTCAGCGCTAAATACAGGTGTAGATGGGGTCCAGAATGTTTTGTGATCTGATCATTGAAACCAGAGTCAGAGGTAGTCAGAAACACATGTGACCAAATCACATTTGTAGTGTAAATGAATCCATCCTCCCTAGACAGTGATGCACGGCTTGATTCTCAAATCAGAGGTATGTTAATGCTTCCAAGTGGTCCACAGAATAAAAAATAGAACAGTAAATAAATAAATAAATGAAGTCGGTGCCTATAGCTTTCTGGGCAAGTGTCCTTGCATTTCCGGTGTCCCAAGTTTGAATCCCGGCTTGAGGGGTACACTTAAACAATACATTTAAAGGAAGACTACCAAATCAAAACATTCAGAACTGTATGAATTCAGTGTGATGTCAACAAGTTAAGCTAATTAATAATAGGTAAGCTTCAATAAATAATGCATGTTCAAGAAATCTCATACACTCTCTTCAACAAAGTCCGATCACATGTTTTTTTTTTTTTTAGATGCATGTAAATACCATTCTATAAACATTATTAAAAGTATCTTCAGAGAAGAATGTTGATACTGGGTATAAACAGGATCTGAAAAAGATAAAGAGACAGTTTTTACTCCAAAAGGAAGACGAGATGTGCCCTTTAGATACTACATCTGTAGAGCTCTAGTAACGCCGCCTTTGTTCTCTTTCACTTTCTCTCATGGTTTCTCAGGTTGCCGCCCTTTCCTCAAGATCTACCAGGCGATGCAGCCTGTCTACACATCTGGGATCTAGTAAGAAACACCCCATGTTTTCCTACACAGTATTGCTCATGCCTCCCTGGCATGTAGCCCAGCCTCCAAGACGACCAATCACAAGCGGCCCTCTGTGTCTGGGGGGTTTCTGAATCGCACACATGTGCTTTTCCCATACATCACCGAACTCGGCCGCTATAGCTTCCTGCATGCTCTCAGACTGCAGCTGTGTTGTTATCAGTAGGGATGACCCTTTCTGTTAAACGCAAATACAATGTTTGGCAGCCATGCCTTGATAAGTTTAATGTGTTTTTGGTGTGGTTAACGGTTGTCTTCCTGACTGATATTTGCAGTAACGTCCAAGGAGACAGTCAGACCAGTATCTGCATCACCATTGAACCCGGCCTGCTTCTGAAAGGAGACATCCTGGTAAGAAGGAATTTCACAAAACCTGTCACAAAAACATCCAAGTCATATTTCAGCCCAAAATTAGCAATAACATTGAAATAGTTTTTAGAAAGTCAATGAAGTCTATATTATGGACATGTGGATTTGACACAGTTTAATACATTTTCACCCCAGTGTGTGAGTTTTTGTTTATTATTATTATTATTAGTGTTATTATACTGTATTGTACTTATTTTGTCCTTGCTTATTTTATTAATAACAATAATAATACATTTAATAAAAAATGTGCTGAGTTGTGATGTCACAGCGTAAACAAATTATCATACATAAAATATAATTTCTTATAGCTTCTCTTAGATTTTTTGTTAAATATGATCTATTCAGTGGTGAATTAAGACCACATAAACTGGAGGAGAGCAACTTGGTACATGTTCTTCCTCCATTTATGGGCATTTCTCAGAGCAACATGCCAATAATAAAGCAGGATGTCTAGAGGGACATCCATCAAACCTTTGTTCCTGATGACATGGATTTATTTGCATTTTACCTCAGAAAGCTTTTTGGAAGAGAACGCCAAAAAGAGCAGAGTGCTTTATCATCTGCCATAATGCTGCGCTTGTAGAGTGGCTCTTTCTCTGATGGGCTCGATTTCGGAAGTCCTTAGTAAGCAAAATCAATTAGAGCTGATCTATAGAGGGCTCTAACCTGAACACAATCCACAACATCACACTGCACTTCTGCCAAAGCTATTGTAGATCAATATACCTCCCTTGGGAAACAAAGGGGTCCAAAAGTTTGAGATCACTGGAAAAATGCCTCTATTTTGCAACTTTTTCCAATATTTGGTACCATATGCATTCGTTTTGCTTCATCTCCATCATTATCCACCTGGTCAAATGGCTTAAGCGTACTTTTTAGCGAGACACAAAATATGTACCAGCAAGTACATATCACTGAATAAATGAACACTAAAGGCAGTAAAACTCTAAAAACCTTTTATTTTTCACACACATTTGCAAAGTTTCGATTAATAAAGTGCATAATTACTTGAAGAATATCATGTTATGACTTCAAAACAATATTAATATGCTGGATTATTTGAAAACTGATGCTTTTCAACGTTAGAATAACAAATATCCAGCTTCATATCTATGGGTTTTTATAGACGGTAGATTTGTTCAGTTGCTCACAGAGTACGGAGAGCTACTTAAAAGACGAGGAGCTCCAGTTTGAATCCAATGTAACGACAGTTGGACAAAACAAATGAGAAATTTTATATCCGTTTTGCTTTTGTTAACACTATCGGGGAGGTTTAGGGTTGGATTTGATGTAAGACATATTTCCAACATTATAGTACATTAACTTTTAGAGACATTCAACAGATCCAGATTCTGAACTGCTGCAATACATACCTATATTAACGTAATAAAACGTGCCAGGGCTCATGTATTATATTATATATTATATGTTCGTTCATGTGTTTTAGTGCCACTCAGTGGACATTTCTCTTTGAAACTCTGGCGAAATATGAAGTAAGGCATGGAAAAAATGGTGTTGCACAAAAAGGTACATATTTTTGTGAGACCAGATTGGATTTTTTTATCGTTTTTTCAGATTCTCAGAGAAATGGCTTTTAAAAATACGCTTAATTTTGTTAATTGTGACTCATTGAGATGTATTTTCCCGGGGCGGACCCCCCATGTGTGCGGCTGAGCATCTGCTGCAGTTTGGGCAAACCGCAGGATGCTCTGCCAGCCCCCGTCTTCCTCAATTCGGTCGTGTTTGTTTTGTTTCACTCTCCGAATTGAAAAGCTGTACATTTTTTGTCCATCTGCCCCAAGTTAAGTAGGTTAATTATAGTTATTTTGGGCAACAGAAACAGGGATACAGTTTCCTCAGTGGCCAGTGAGGACATTTTTATGTCCTTGTCTGGGTTTTGGAGAGGCTGTGTTGTTTTACATACTTTCACTATACTGACATCTCTGGCACTGCTGCACCATGGGAAGGCGAGGCGACCAGCATCCAAAACCTCTTTAACAATCCGTTCCAAGCCCATGAATAGAACTTTCTGTGCTGAATGTGCATATGTTGATGCGAGATTACGTTTGAATGATTTGCCATGCTTTACAAGGAATGTTCTGGGTTCAGTACAAGTTAAGATCTACTGACAGCGCGATTACCACAGAAAGTCATTTGAACTCATCCCTCAGCTGAAAACAAAGAAGCATAAATTGTGGTTACAAGTTTAAGTGAAGCAAACTCCACTCACAGTAATTATACCGGCACTGCAAACCAGAAATGTGTCCTTTTGGAAAAGTATTAAAACAAATTTATTCTTGCGTCAGACAACTTATGTCTAATAACAATATCTATTGCACATTTTTGTTTGTGAATCTTTGCTACATTTGTGGATAAGTTATTGTAAATATTTTTTTTATTATTATCATCAAAAATTATTTGGTAATAAAAAATATGTAATTATTGTTATTTGTATTTAATTGTTTAGCTATGTATGCATATATTATGTATTTATTTAATTAATTAATTTAATGTTTAATTTATTCATATTATTATTCATCATTAATAATAATAATAATATATAATATAATAATAATAATAATTTGTATTATTATTATTTATCATAATTCATCATTTATTTTTATTACAATTATTTATTATTTATTAAATCATTGCTTGTTACTTATAATCATTACCATTTATGTATGTGTATATGTATTTGATTTGAAAACGGTAATATTTTTTTTAGATAATATTAAGTATTTAGTATTATTATTAGTATTATTATTTATAGCTATTAATTGTTAATAATAATACATTATTTGATCATTGTTGTTTATATATTTTTTTTATTGTTAATTAACTATTTATGTATACATGCATTTTATTAAATAATGACTATTATTAATGTTGCAATATATATATATTTTTTGTGGTAAGCAATGTTATTATTAATCAAACTAAATTTTTTTAACCTGGAGCATTTATGGTTGTTTGTAGCTGTAATGCTTCAAGTCTTTACTGGTAGGACCTTAACTTTTTCTGTTAGGCTGAAAAGCAGCATCCTTTCATTTAGTAATGGTGTGTGATATCTTTTACCGTTTCTGGTCTGTGTGTTTGACCCGTTGCTGTAGTGTGATGTGTGGTTTCTCATGTGGTCCACAGCTCAAGTGTTATCACAAGCGTTTCCGCAGCCCATCCCGTGATGTCATCTTCAGAGTGCAGTTTCACACCTGTGCTGTCCACGATCTAGGCATCGTCTTCGGCAAAGATGAGCTTGATGAAACATTTAAAGGTATGCTGGATTCGCCTCAGTTTAGTCTGCTATTTGCTCTGCCATTTCATGTTTGGTTGGTGTCATGTGTCCTTTTGTTGGTTTGAATTAAATCAGCTGTACTGATGACACTGGCATGATCAGTCCTTTCTTTTTTTCCAGATGACAGATTTCCTGAATATGGAAAAGTGGAATTTGTCTTTTCCTTCGGCCCAGAAAAAATCCAAGGTAAGAACTCTATCTATCGTCATTCATGTTCAGCTGTTAAATAAATCACAGAAATGTTGTAAATAGAATAAAAAACTGAGCCTGGCTGCTTTCTGTCATAGGAATGGGCCACCTTGAGAACGGGCCTAGTGTTTCTGTGGACTACAATACCCAGGATCCTCTGATTCGCTGGGATTCTTACGAGAACTTCAACCAGCACTGTGAAGATTCAGTGGAGGGTGAGTGAAGCTGTCGTCCCATTATCAACAAATGACTGGAAAGTAGTAGGCTTTCTTAAAAAATGTTACTTTATTTATAATAAAGAAATAATGGATAATTATATATTAGTAATTATTAGTGCTGTCAAAATTATTAATCATAATTAATCAAATCCAAAATAACAGTATGTATTATAAACAAATAAATTATAAATAAACATTTAATTTATTCATTTTTGCGAGTATTTTCAGTATGTTTAGAATTATTCAGCATTATTTGGAAGCTTTCCTAATAAACATCTGCCTGGTCTATAGACATAAAGGCAGCTCATTAGCTTTGCTTATTGTTTAATTAACAAATCATGGCCACTGAGAGTCAGGTCATCTGTCGGTCCGACATCAAATCATCAACATTCTTCAGAGTTTTGTGGCAGAGCTATTTGTGTACAGGTCTGTGATAATCTGTGCGTGCAGTACGACAGAGTGATTCAATCAGACGAGTTTGTAGTGCTGATCACAGAGGTCGAGTCGAGTTCACACACACACCACCGTATCACTGGAATTGTCCTCACAACCTTGTGGTCTAAGCTGCAAGCCTCCTTATTTTAAGTTGTGGTGTGCTTCTGGTCCTTAGACATGTGATTTGTTGTCCTTTTTTGAGACATCCTCATTTGGTGGGTCAGCTCTCTTGAGAGCGAAAGTCAGAGTGAGGAATGCAAAGAGGAAATGTATGCAATTCTGTTGAGGGTTGTATTACATTGTATGCTTTAGTTTACATACATTTTTATCTTATTTGGGATCAATTGTTTTAGGTACATGTAATAATCTAGCTTTGGACTACCAGTATTGTGCATGATTCAGTCACTGCCTGATGATTAATTAACGCTATAACTAACATATAACGGTTTTGCTGTTTGACTTTTATGTGGAAACTAACACATTAGTTTAATTTACATGAAATGTTGTTGTCTTTACTGTCATTTTTGATCAGTTTAATTTGTCCTTGCATGTAATTCATCACATTTTCCACAAAAATATGAAGCAGCATAACTGTTTTTAATATTATAATGATGTTAAAAAAATGAAAATGTAGCTTTGCATCACAGGAATAAATTACATTTAAAAATATCTTAAAATAGAAAGTTATTTTGAATGGTAATAGTATTTCACAATATCCCTTTTGCTTTCAAATAAATGCAGCCTTGGTGAGTGTAAGACATACAGTATCAAGAACATAAAAAAAAATCTTACTGATCCCAACATTTTGAATGGTAGTACGTACTACAATTTGCATTTTAAATTCACATATTGGAAATCCAATAATGTATTATTATTACATTTTATGTTATGTTTGGAGAACAATATGATCTGTTCACTAGCACCCATAAATCAGACCAAAAATGGTGATGGTTTTGTAATTGTTTTTTGTGTGTGGTATGCATCAGAAAGAACTGTGGGTAGTATGGAGGCTGGTATGATCCCAATATTGAATAGAAAACATCCCACAGAGCCCAGTTTCCTCGTGGGCATTAGACCACAGTTACTCCACACCACCCTGTGTCCCCAGCCTGCGTTTCCCTCGTCAGCTTCCTGTGGCATTTCATGAAATATTTCAGGCGTTGGCTGAGAATTGGGCAATTCATGCAGCGAGGAGACAGTCAGACCAATCCTGTCCTGTAACAGTGTCCAAAAAGGCTAGGGCTCTAAATTATTTTGTCTTTGAAAACACCCATGTGGCATGTTTATGTTATCTGTTCGACAAGAGTATGTTTTGATTGCTGCAATCCCAAAAATACTTTTAAAACTGTCAAGACTGTTTGGCCGTGTTATTTTTAATATCCCTGGGGTCAAATTTTAGGAGCTCCAGTCAGTTTAGCACACATTTAAATTCTACACTGTTCTCTGTTGAAGACATTCGAGATGACTGCCACTCTCTTGACCAGTTCCTGCTTTAAATAGGGCAGGCAGAAATAGGAGGCTCTTGGCTGCCACCTTTAAGAGGGGTGTAAACTAATCCAAATCTCAGGTCAAGAAGCAAGACCCTAAACTGCCCCCTTGGCAGTGCTTTATACTGCTTCAAAGGTTTGGGGTCAGTAAGATTTGTAAGTGTTTTTGAAACAATTTATTTGACTAAAAATACGGTAAAATCAGTAATATTGTGAAATATTATTTTGATTTGAAACAACTGTTTTCCAGTTTCATATATTTTAAAATATGATTTATTTTTGTGATGCAAAGCTGAATATTCAGCATCGTCACTCCAGTCTTCAGAAATCCTTCTAATAAGCTGACTTGAGCGCCCAGCTCTGCATGCAAAACAGTCTGTCTTCAGTCAGTAAGACTGCTGAATGGAAAGGGCACATTTGCAAATGAATTTAGATGCCTATCACAGTCAAACATCTCCATTGAGCGACTGCAGCCAGAGGACCGACTCCAGAGACATGATAAGCAGCCAGACATTATGTCTTTGTGCTGGAGTTCATGTGTTCTGTCTGCAAGACTGAAGGACTGACTGACATTGTCAGAGGAGAGAATGACTGAACTCAAGTCATTAACACTGTCCTTCCTTCACAGACTCTTTGCTTGATTAGACAGCTAATAATGTTTTATCTGCTAAAGTGTGAATTATTTTGTTGAAATGATTATTACGTAATGGTGGCATGCATTAAAAGTCCTTAAATTGATTTCCACAGGCATTAAACCTTTTCGGATGGTTTCTAATAAAATATTACCAGTTTATTTTAAATATATCACCTTCGTAATTAATAACTTAATTTTAATTTACTGTCGCAAAATATGAACGTTTTGATACACATGCGAAACATTTCATTATATAACATGTCATTATTCTGAATATTAGATCTTGGCATTAAACATTTATTTTCAATGGCATTAAAAAGGCATTAAATTAGATATGAGACCTGCAGAAACGCTGATGCAGCAAAATACCATATTCATTAAGAAATTAAACATTTCTTTCTAAATCCCTTATTTTGTCTTTTTTTTTCATGATATTCATGATATAGTGAAATAAAAAGCACTGTAGTTAATAGTTAGTTAAAATGAATAAACATTTATTAATTCATTCATTTCAGACACTATTGGTGAATATGCTAAAATAATAGATTTCACCATACTTCCCCAATCGATTAATCACCATACTTTAAGACAAATGTTCTTTTATTAGTTATACAAAGCTTGTAATAGCTTTAGCTTTGTTTGAGGGACACGCTAAAACTTAAGATGTTATTTGCATGAGAGACTCTAGAAGTGATGTTTGGGATTGCTGGTGTCGTGAAGTGTCTTTAGTGCACTCAGTGCGCAAATGAGACATTTCATTTTTCCACACAAAGCTATTTAATGACTTTGAGATCTGGAGGTTGATTGTAATATAAACCATCATCCATGTTTGAAGTATAGACGAGCAGCTTGGAAATACAGTAGTTCTCTTTTTTTTTTACTGAGGGACGAGTTATGAAGACTCAAGTGCAGTAATGATGAAAAATAAAAATTTTTGATTGAACGATTTTAATGCATCTTATATACTTTGAAGAATTAAAGCCATTCAGTGTTCTTCTTGTACAGTACTAGAGAAGAAACCACTATCTTAAAACTCACTCGATCTGGACTGAGCGCCATAATTAGAATAGCCCGCAAATGAGAGGGCAGCATTTTCAGATAATAATGCTTTATCTCTTCTTGGATGTTAATAGCTCAGTAATTGATGTCTTATCTGTTTCATGCCGCGACCACAGATAGCACTTTGCTGTTTAACAGGAGCCGCTGGCATGGTTAGAGCAAACCAAGGCCAATCTTTGCTGGTCCACTGATATTTGTACACCTCAGAAACCACAGACAGTGCATAGCCTGCCTCAGCGCTGGGCTGGAAGCCATCAAAATAGCTTTGTGTGTCTTGTTTTCAAAGCCAGGTTTGAACATTTAGAATGATACAGTATGCATCGTTTCGTTTAATATGATCTGTAAGTCCTTACAAATTACATTTTTGATAATGTGATGTTTCTAAGTGAAACGGAAAGTTTTAAAGGGATTGTAAAATGTGAGCAATTAGATTAATATGTACCTCGCAAAGCATTATTATTCTGCATGCTGTTTTTGGCAAATCAATACTAATAGATTTTTTTGGGGGTGGGTGGGTGTTTTATATATATATACACACACACACACACACACACACACATTACTACTACAGTTGTGAAACATAATTAAAAATGTATTCATCTTGTACACTGAAAAATACATATTTTTCTGGTAAGTGCTTGCAACATTTGAATAAATACATTTAGTTGAAATTTGGTCCACTAAATTTATTTAAATGTAGATAAAATTAATGAAACACTTACCTTAAATTTATGTTTTTTGTTTTTATTTCAGTGTATAATATGACAATATTATACAGATTACAGACAGTATGAACATAACCTTTCATTTAAAATAAATATATATATATATATATATATTTATTTTTTATTTTTGTAAATATTATAAAAATTTTAAAAGAAGTGTTTTGGATTTTTATTTATTATTTATTTTTTTTTATTTCCAAGTGATGTTAAAGCTAAAAACACAAAGTTAATGTAATAAAATTATTCTTTTTTTAAAATCATACATTTTACCATACTTTTTTATCAATTTAATTCTTTAATTCTTGTTTTAATTCTTAAAAGTTCACATACTTTTTAACCTAAACTTTCGATGTTGATCACAAAAGCCCATTTAGTCAATGAAGACATTAGAATTGAGATAGAATTGCAACACTGAGCAACCATCCAAACACAGTGCCAAGTCAACATGAAACAAGTGAAAGGTGAGGACAGGCGTTACGACTGTAAAAACACTCCCTCTGTCCGTCGGTGTCTTTGTGGTGGCTCTGACTCGTGGGGTTCAGCTTAAAACACTGGAGGAGATTCAGGAGACTGAGCTGAGGCCTTGTTTACATGGCCTCCCCATATTTGGCCAGGGCCCTGCCCACAGCATTTTTGGGATGGTTGGGTAAGAAAAGTGTGATGACGGGGAGATGGGATTGGAGAGGCGCTGACAGAGATGGTGTGTGAAAAAGAGCCAACTCCTCCAGCCTGGATACCAAAAAGCCTTTTTGTTATCAGTCACTAGAGGGAGAGCGACAGAGCGAAGAGTTTCTGTTCACTGCACACACACAGATCAGACTGGATCCTACTTGTTACTGTCTTTTTTGAACTACAGTATAAAAGCCCAGAAGAGGTAGAAGGAGTGTTTGGGGTGGTCTGTTGAAGCTGATCTGCTCTAAGGTAAAGTTGTGTGAATGATTTTACCTTCGCAACTTCACAGTCAATGACTCGTGTCAACCACAGATTCATTCTTCAAGGAGCGTTTCTGTGAAGTTAAGTTTTAGAAAATTCAGGTTTAAAACTTTAATTATTGTTGTTGTGAGTTTAAATGATCGATTGTAATTGCTTGAACGTTGTATTGTAATACGTGAATGTATTCTGTCCTCCTTTTCACTATAGTGTTAAAGGTGAAATTTGTCAAATATTCTATTCTTTATATTTATATATTTGTGTCCCAACCAGAATGTTTAAAAATCAGAAACATGTCTTTTTAAATAATTGTAAATGATTTGGTTTTGTTATCATTTTGCTTTATTTTAGAATATTGCATTTCTTTGAATTAGTTTTATTATTTTATTTGAATATTTTGCTAATTTATGTAGTGAGTTGGTTTTTATCTTATTTTATATTAATTATATTTAAAATATAAAAAAAATAAATAATTAAATATCAAATTAAATAAATAAAAAAGTAGATTTAAAAAATAAATAAAAATAAATATATAATCATAAACACATATATATATATATAGAATTATTATATATATTTTTTTATCAGAGCAGTTAATTGGCAGTTAAGACACACACACACAGGAAGCAAACCTCTGCATCAGTGCATGCTTCACAGTAAAGCCTTTTCACGTTAAGGTCAATGTAGGCCATGATCAGGTCTTTATTTAAGTAAATGTGACATATTCTTTAATGTAAATGGAACAGAGAACTTTTATTTTTCAAGATTTAAAGTCAATATATTTAATTTAGAAGTGCAGAAAATTGAGAAATCACGTGCTAAAGGTCCTATTACACCCTCATTATTTTTGTTGAAGAATAATCTGAAGTTTTCCAAGGTTGCTTAACTTCCAACAATTTAAATGTGTTTTCAAGACTCAGAGTGCTAATATACTTAGTTTAAATGAATGGGAACCCAATAGGTTTTGATTGGGCCTTTAGAAAAATTGCAGCGTTTCGAATAAATCTCACTGTCTGCATTTAATTTCACCAACTCGTATTAAGTATTTATTTTTTGTCCAAGGTTTTGCAGGCACAGCTGATTTCCTTATTACGGGTCTAAGTGTGGTTAGCACATATTTAAGCTGAGCTCTTAAACAGAGCGTCGACTACGGTTTCATCACAGTTGTTGCAGGATTGGTGTTTGAATTGCGTTTTGGAGTTCAGCTGTGCAAAGCTGAGCTTTATTATGGTCTATTTGTGTGGCTGGCAGTCTAACTGTTACGTAATAAACGTGTCTACACATCAAGCTGGCTTCAATTAAACCTTCTTGCGATGGGCGGCTGGGCCTCTCCATCTTGAACGTTGTTTAATTGTGTGGCTAGAAACCAGTAGCTTTGCCAGAAAAAAAGGAGACTGTTAACCCTTTCAGCAGACTGCAGTTCAGTTCTCAGCAGAGTCGTCAACAATGCTAGGCTTTTACTGTCACCATCTGTTAACACATGACACCAGAGGTGCACTTTTCGTGTTTTTCCTCCGACGGATTTAACTACCTGAGGCTGTTTGTTCACGTGTGTGGTCTTCCGGATGTTTTTGTGGTGTTGTTTTGACACAGTGGGAAAAGCAAAGGTTCGTGCCTACTGAAGTGTCTACTGCAGATGATCCCTGATCACATTCTGAGTTTGTGGACAGGATTCTGCTATGGAAGAATGGGTTTTTTGTCACTTTTATACTTTTATTGATGGGGTTAGTTGATGATCATGATGATGATGATGATGAGAATTGCACAACTTGGACACCTGTCACCTGTAGGAATGTACTAACCACTTACTTCTGGTAAGTAATGCCTTAAAACGCTCAATGGGGCTCATAAAAGATTGTCAAGGTCACATTTTACACTGAGATCAACAGGGAAAGAAAAGAAAAGAAAAACGAACCTACAATTAAAATAAATTTTAAAAAATTCACTTTTTTGAATCTACTTTTGGGATATATATTTTATTTGCATTAAAGTGTCAGTACACTACATTTATTGCTGCTGTAGTATTACTACAGTAGTTCATTCAAAGTGTAATGTACCTGACACCGTGGACCTAGTGTCGTGAGATGAGTTCCTGTTTTGTCTCAGATCTCTGCATACAGTATGAGTCCTTATCATGTCAACAGGCTTTAGATTTGTCCCTCTGTGTCTCAGGGATTAGACTGCTTTGCCTCCAAACACATTGCGTAATATAGCAAATGTCAGAGCTTATGAAAGGCCAGTGTGCACATCATGCCGAGAATGCTCCTGAATCGCTCCTCCAGTTTTGTGAACACAGAGGCTCAGTTGTTCAGTGTGGGTCTGCTGTAGGCTGTTTTGTCAGGCTGTGTCCAGGGCCTTCAGGAGGATTCACATTTAGCCAATCATAACATTTCACCTTTGACCTTTGCCTTCACACCCACGATGTCCCCGCAGCTGCTGTCCAGACCCCTCTCGCCTGTCGTCTGCTCGCTGGATCTGTGTTTGTCTTTAGGTTTAACTACCGTGCAGAGAAGAAACGCTCTCTGGTGAAGATCAAACCTCCACCTCTTCTCTTCTCCACTTTACAAGACAAGATTGTCCCGTTTCGCCTGCATTCCAGGGGCCTACACACATAGCTCAGCACGGGTCAGATATTCCCCCCTAAATAGCTCGCACTGAACTGTGACGTGATGGCGGTGATGATATTTATGAGACTCAGAGTCCAGTTATGTGCATCCGTCTATCATTAACGCTGATTGAGAAACCCTTTGGGGTCTCCTCACACAGTCACTGGTTTGTTAGATACCTGGAGCCAGTTAGTCATCTGAGTTTTTACTCTAAGACTCTCATGATGTCTCAGGTGAAGTTTGACAGGCAGAGTCCCTGGTCAAGGACTTTTATTAGATTCATGTTTCCAAAAGGACATAAGGACAAAATTACTATATAACTGCCAAATAAATGCCCATTGCCTGGAATCGGTTACAAGAAATATTACACCTTACCCTATAAGAAATAATTTTTGTTGTAAAGTTGTACATAAAAATATTATTGCCTCTTTGCTGAAGATTATTTTCTGTGTCTGTGTTTTTACTTCAAAATTTTGCCTTTAGTTCAGTGTGTTATTCATGGAAACTTTTAATAAATTAAAATAAAGGTAAAATGTGTTGAATTGTGATGCATAGATTTAGAATTATTGCAAAAATAATGGAATTGCCAATGGATTAAAAAGTAAAGGTAATGTAAGTTGAGTTATTATACAGACTCAAAATGAGTTTTTTTTGGCAAAATGAGTTTTTTTGGCAAAAAAAAAAAAAAAAGTTGGAATTGTGAGAAAAAAAGAAGAAAAGAAAATCGTAATTACTTTGTTTTATTTTGTGGTAAAAGCAATATTAACAAAAAAATTATGCAAATTTTAAATGGCTGACAAAAATATTCTGAATTGAGTATATTTCTTGCAATTTAAGTAACGATAAATAAAATATTACATCAAATGAGTTACATTTATATGCCCATTAAGATTTGTTTGTACTGTATAATTACAAATTCGTCTTATTGCAGTACTGTAATGTTTTACTTCTGTAAAATGTAAATTTCTCAGCCATGATGAAATTAAATTTCACTGCTGTACTATGATTATTTAATTTTTATCTATAGAAAAAAATGTGAGAGTCATTTTCATCTTTTTACATTTTATTTTCTGTTGAAGACAATAACAATAACAGCATCAACAGAATTGAGATGTACTGTACATTTGAAATGGAATTTATTTATTTCTTGAAATTCTGATTTTATTTCTCAAAATTATGAGAAATTGTCATTTTCTTTGGTCTTAAACTTAAATAAAATTGTTGTTGATCTTATTGTGATAGTTCATTCATGCAAGTTTTGCAAATTTCATTTAAAAATAACATATATACTGTATATACAGTACATAACATTGCAACTGCAAATGCATAAATAATGCAAATGAATGTGTATTGTGAACTGTCAGAAACTTCATCTGAAGATAGATTTTGGTTTTACGATGGGTGTTTTGACTATTTTTTTTTGCATTTTTAGTGTTTGTTGATTAGAAATTTACTTAATGAAGAAAAAAAATTTGGTTCAGTACCAAAATCTTGAGATTCTGAGATGAAATATGACCCAGGTGTGTTTCTTGGCAGGTTTTTTTCCTGAGATATGCCCTGATACTTCAGATAATTAGCAACAAGCATGGGCATACATGTTTTTTTCTGGAGATGCCTAGAGCTTTTAAATGCAGTTGTAGTTTTTTTAGCAGCTTTATTAATTATCCCTAAAAACTTAATGAATTGTGTCATCAGTTGCTTTAGGGATGGATGTTTTCTCTAGCCACAGGTTTTATAAGTTAACTACAGATATAGTGAAAAGCCAATTCTACATGCGATACCCTCAACATACGAGTGGAACCACAACATGCAGTTTCAAAAGCGCCTCATTTAGTTTTGATTCAGTAATTCATTGTTTTGCTTCTGCAGAGCTCTCTGAGGCCTGATGATGAAGTGTGTGATGAGAAGCTGGTGTGTGCGGTCTGTGTGCGTAAGTGTGTTGTGCGAATAGCCCGGGCCAGTTCTCAACCGCAGTCAGCCGCTGCATGCCTATCAAAGAGCCGCCCTCATTTCGCCCGCTCTATTCCCAGCGCTTTGAGAGGGGCGTGATTGCTTTTCCTTAAAGGCAACGTAAGCGCCAATGAAACATAACCAACGAATGGCCTCTTGCTGGAGTTACGTGGAAAGCTGCGTGCTTGAAGCTCAATGCAACTGAAAAATATAAGCAATGTCTTTCTCCGACTGGGATCTAGCAAAACGGGAAAATACGCCCAAAATCCCAAACTGCATTTGATTTGGTTTTCAGATTCCGTTTTATCTCTGATTTTCATGAAAATCATGAAAATGGTTTGTTTGCTAGGACCGTTTAGTCAATATCAGTACATCCAAACTCATATTCAGAGTAATGCCTAGTTCTTTCATGAAACTCTAGATGGTGCAAAGGAATAGTTCACCTAAAAAGGAAAATTATACAATTAGTTCCACATCTGTATGAATCTCTCTGTTCTGCCGAACACAAAGGAAGATATTTTGAAGAACGTTTGTACCCAGGTTGTTTTGGTCACCATTGGCATCTATAGGAGGAAAAAAAATATACACTATGAGTCAATGGTGACCAAAACAGCCTGTTTCCAAACTTTCTTCAAAATATCTTCCTTTGTTTTCCACAGAACAAAGAAATTCATACAGGTTTAGACCAACTTGAGTGTGAGTAAATGATAGCATTTTCATTTTTTTGTTGATGATCGGTTCATGTTTCATATGCAGCCAATGAGCTTGCTGCTTTAAATTTAAATAGCTGGTAAGCATTCACTCGAGCATTTTGATGCGTGCTTTCAGAGTTCATCTGAAACCCTCCATCTTCCCCAGCTCCACCTGTATAGATCTCCTGCCGGTTATTTTATATGTGCAGAACCGATGCAGTCTCTAAAATCGAATTTCACTTTTAGATATGATTTGTTTTTTATGTGGCTTTTTGGTGTTTAGGTTGCAAACGAACAGACAAACTGTTTGAATCAGGTATCCCAACAATCTTTGTTTTGCTGCCTGAACAAAGATATGACCATTTATTGTTTTGGGGTGCTAACGGCTTGTGGGAATTTATTCGGAGTAGATGTGGTGAGGTTGTGTTCACTTTTTCTTTTTTCTGTGCTTTAATCATCTCTGCCTTTATTTAAGAGGCCCATCAAAAGCATCTTTAATGCATATTTAATGTCCTGCACTTACCTTGTACAGGCTCCATTACCAGAGAGCTTTTGTGATGAGCGTCTGTGAGGTCAAACACAGCACTTTGTCTTCTTCTCAAGTGCTTACACAACGTTTTCTGAGCAGCTCTTGAGCAGAGTTACAGTGACTGCACATTTCATTAGAACTTAATCACATTTATATTGCTTTATTGGCATAGCACAAAATGCTTTTGTAGCATTTTGTGTACATTTGATTTAAAAAAAGCAACTATTACTCCAGTCTTTAGTGCCACATTATTCTTTAGAAATTGTTCTAATATGCTGACTGGCTGCTGAAAAAAAAATCGTATTATTATCAGTGACAAAAACTGTTAAAAAGTAATTACATTTTTTTTAAGATGACTAGAAAATGTATTCACTGCCAGTCAAATCATTAATATTTGTAAATGTTTTTGATATCATTTGTGCTCATCAATCGTGTATCTATTTGATGATTAAAAAATAAAATAAAACAAACATTAAATAAAGCAGCATAACCATTTCAGCACTGATAATTAATCAGCATATTACATTAGAGGGATTTCTGAAGGATCATGTGACACTGAAGACTGGATTAAGGATGCTGAAAATTCAATGCAATCTAAGGCCTGTTGCTCAGTATGAAGGTTTTTCAAGTTTGATGTCCAGTCTTTCACATGCTAAAGCAATCACTGGTGAGCTCAAAGGGTTTAGCACTTAAACCTTTCAAACATTGCCATCTTTTGGAGAAAAAAAAAAACATTAAATGAGATCAGATGAAATAGACAGCTGTGATCTAAACCACATTTGTATGATTCAGTTGTTGGAGTGTTTTGGCAGCAGGTGCTAAAGCGATGATCACATTGTATGTTTTGATTCATGGCGGCGGGTGTTTGTCATCACATGGATATCAGTCGTGTCACATTGTCAGGATTTCTGTTTGCTGACTGCTGGTCTGTTTCTGACTGGCTTACACAAACATCTACAGCACATTCATTTCCTGCAGATGCACCATGTGAAGTTTGTACAGTCCTTCCGTTAACTTTTTTCCTCTTTCCTCTTGGTTTAATCTCATTCCACGTCCTTGAAAGCTCAAACTATCATTCACAGAACAGCAGCCACAACTGTTGATCTTTTTAAGCATACATGTTCAGATAAAAGATGTAAAGAAATCAGTAATGTTGACTATTAATGAACAGCTTGAACAAAGAAAAACCCCTTCCCCATGCTGGTGATTTAACATGTTCATTACACTTTTTTTTTTTTAAGGGACTCTAGGCATTTCTGAAACATTACCTGCCCTTTAAGTAGTCAAAGTAAGCAGTCCATGTTTTGCTTCTTGAATCATTCATCACAAAAAAAATGTATCCGCCTTTTCCGCCCACAAGCCATGATGTCATGCTTGTATAACAGTCTTTTACTGAGGCGACATTGACCTATTTTGCTTTACGCAGGCTACCGTATTTTGTTTGAACTAGTTTTATCTATATATTTCTTTCTTTTACCGAGATGATATTGGCCATTTTTATTTTATTTTATTTTAAGCAAAATGTGCTTTGCCTTAAGTCAATTATGTACAGCACCGTTAATGCATCAACCATTGACTGACCAAATCTCCACATCTGTGAAGTAATGTGAAATCAGATACGCCTACTGTTTTGCCTACTGACTATTGGGCAACACTATAAAAACACATTCACACACACACACACACTCAAAGCCCCCAGCTGCCTGTGCTTTTGAATCTTACTAAGGTAAGGCTTCTAAAACAGTGTTAAATATAATATGCCAGTTTTCATTTCTGGCAAAAACTAGTTCAGAGAAATCATACTGTTCAAGCCAAAACCAGTAAGGGGTGTTCTAGGCATGACATAAAACTCAGGTAAAACTGTGGTAAAATCACTGTATTAGAGTAGATTATTGCTTTAATAAAACAATAGCAAGTGGAAACACAAAGCAGCTGACTAGGTTTCAGAACAGAGCTGCAGTGTTTATGGATGCACAGTATTGGCTTCGGGCTAGAGTGTGTTTGAGAAGGGATCTGTTTCAAAACCTACTTGAGCTGCACAGTTGTACACTGGCTTCATAGACTGCTGACTTTAGGAATCGTATAAGTCCCCGATTACAGTCTACATCAGAAAGTTGATTTTGTAAGATAACATCATACACTTTTAAAAAGTTCATACGTTAATAGTATTCAACTTTTTTTACAATTATTTTTGGCATTACATTATTTTTATATATATGTATAGTTTTATTTTTATTTTTTTTTTTATTAATTTTAATTATATTGCATTGCAATTATTTTTGTAATTTTATTTAGAATCTAAAAACATTTTATTAGTATATTATCAATAATAATAATAATAAATGTTTTAAAATAAATGTTTTGTATTACATTAAACATTTTACCAACTTTTTTTTATTATATTGCATTTTCTGAAGAATATTTTCCTTGAATAAATTATAATGTAATGTTAAACTATTCTTTTTTATTAAATTAAAACTTTTGTAAATCTTTTCGAGCAAATTATTATGAATTAAAACTTCTTAAAAGTAAATGGTTTTATTACATTCATAATTTCTTATTAATATTGAATAAGTTATTTAGTTATTCTCCATTTATAACTACATTTCTCTTGCTCTATATGCCCTTTTTTTTTTTTAACCACCACAGTGCACTGTGGGATTACCTTGTCTGTAATAGATACATGCTGCTGCAGAACTTGGCCAAAAGAAGGCATCTCTCTATTAGAACAATCTTTGTGTCATTGAAATGCTGCCTTTGTAGGCATCTCACTTGGGTTTGGAGCAGAGCCAGAGAGTTAGTGAAGGATAACAAGCCTATCCGATAGAAAAAGCCCCAGTGAAGTCACTCTAGTAGACACCAGACACATAGCTGGGCGAGGATAAATTCACACCCACCTCACGAGGGGTGTTGTACATCCAACGAGAAGGAAAGAGTCATGTCATCTTCAGCAGCACAGCTCAATCGGAGTTAAAACAGGAGGTGGAGAAAGAGGAGAGAGCTTTCGGATGCAAAACTACTCCCACAGCTCACTAGTGTTGAGCTGCTGGAGCTCGAGAGCAAGAAAACACTTTTCACAACTTTATTTCGTCTCGGACACTTACAGAGCTGTACAGTAAGGCAGGTAGGAATGTTTTCTTGTGGCTCTTTTTGTGCTTTGAAAAATATCTAAAGCACTTTAGCTTGTGTTCACATCCTGCTATTTTTATGGGTGATGATTAGGGATGAACGCAATCTGGGCGTGATATCACCCGTGTCTGCAAACAGGTGATAAAAAGCGCGCCGAAATAGAAGACGATGGCTTTTTCAAGAAAGAGGCGTGTCTGATTCCACATCGAGATGGCAGATTTTAATGACAGCGACAGCTCCTCTGATGTCAGTGTATTAAGTCATGAGGTGTTTTTAAGGTGCAAATAAAACATGAGATCTGGTCAGCTCGTCTGAGATGTCACAGATGAAGTTTTAACCTGCTGAGAGGTTTATACGAGGTGCTGCTCTCATCCGTTGTTGTGCAGGGTGGGATTACTAGAGCGCTGGGAGATGTTTGAAACAGCTGAGGGATTGTTAGGAGAAACTCTGGAGGGAAAGAAAAAAAAAAGGCAAGAATGGGGGAGAAATGCTCATTTTTTCCACACTATGCTGTAAAAGGAAAAATCTGGCCCTAGGCCTGGTCTCACAGAGGAGAAACAAACATAGACATCTCAGTTTTGACATTAGGTTATATCATTAGAAACATCTGAATTCACTTCTGCAAAGTTTGGTTTATGCAGATTTAGGGATGTCAGAAAGCAAGCAATGACCATAGCTGAATATATTCAGCAAAAAATCACTAAAACAGTACATTTGGAAATATTATGACAGGTTAAAAGTTCATATTTTGGTTTTGGGAGCCCACAACAGGTTGACATGCATACAAGGTCGAAAAACACTTTCATTGTCTTATAATGTGGATTTATTTTTTACTTTACTTGCTTAAAGACTCCCAAATGATTTGCTCAGCAATTGCAAATGCAACGCAACATTTTCAACATTTTCCATTACTACATTTGTCAGTGTTACAGAAATATTTGAAGTTATTTTAAGATAAAGGTTCTTATATGCTGCACTTGGTAGTGTTTCTTGTCAATGCACCAGTTTACATATGATGTGCAACAACGGACATCAAAGTTGGCAGCATTTGACAGACATCAGCTTGTGTACTCTTGTTTTTAAACTCCAGTCTAAGCAGTAGGTCACATAACTGCATGTGACAGTGGGTCAAAGGTGATCATAAAATTTTGTTGCAAGTAGACATCTAAAACCTAAAGGTTAACAGGTCTCTTGAGGTAACCCGGGATGTCTATTTTTAAGGATCTTGAGGGAGCTGTTAGTCTCAAATCGCCTTCAGTCTGTAAACAGACCATATGATGCTCATTGGTTGCTGATTAAAAAGCACTGGAAGAAGTTTCTATAATGAATATCATTCTATATTAAGAGTGCAGTACAATATATTTAAAGGACTATTTCACCTAAAGATTAATATTCTGTCATCATGTACTCATCCTCAAGTAGTTCCAAAACTATATGAATTTCTCTGTTCTGCCGAACACAAAGATATTTTTAAAAAAAGTTTGTAACCTGGTTGTTTTGGGCAATGGAATCCAATAATGACCCAAAACAGCCTGGTTACAAACTTTTTAAAGAATGAGTAAATGATGAAAGAATTTTCATTTCTGTGTGAACTATTCCTTTAAGCACCTTATTTACTGGCTAGAGTTTTTAGAATTGTACAAAAATAAACATTTAAAAGCTCTTTTAGCAAACCCGGATTTCATAGAATGACCAATCTGTACATACTGTGCTACTTTTTAGAGGATAGAAATCCTGACTACAAAATGTATGCAGGTTATCACTGTCCAGTCATCGACCAATACTTCTGCAGCAGATGTATTGGCCAATGATTGCAGCATGAGGTTTTTTCCCACTGTTTTTATTGTGGTACCACCTTTTTCAGATTAAACAGCTCCAACTGTCACTTAAAAATAAAACAAACACATATGAACAAGCTAATCAGTGTCTTCTGGATTAATAGATAGTTACAGGCAGGTGAGTTTAATCAAAGTTGAAGCTAAACACTAAGGTAAAAATGGACCTTGAGGGCCAAAGTTAAGAACTCCTGCTTTATGGCACAACTGTTCATGACTAGGGAGCCACAGTCTCCCGTCTTCAGGTATTAGTGCTATAGAGTGTCAAAAAAAAAAAAAAAAAAAACAGAACAGCAGAGCCCAGAGCATTGTGCCCGCTTTTCCCAGCTGTATTATCAGATTTGCGGCTCAACAGATCCTGCATTAAGACACCATGGGAAACTCAGCTTGAGCGTTTCAGGCTTGCTCTAGCTGAATGAATGACATTTTGTCACAGTCTGTGGTTTTGAGGCAATTTCATTCTCCCAAGCACACTGAACAGAACACGGCTCATTTTTTTATGGGATCGCAGTGCATTGTTGATATCAAAAGGCCATTGCAGAGTGAACTGTCAAACAGTGGCTTAGTGGTTTCTAGAAAGCAAGAAAACGGTTACAGTCTGTTATTAAAATGCATGACCACAGGGAAACAAGACACTGATTGTTAAGTGCCAAAGATACACTTACACACAGCCACCCTAAAATAGGTGTGTTGTGTTTTTCTGTAAGCGTCCGAACGTGTGTGTGTTAATGTGTGAGTATACTGTAGGAAATGATGCTACAATTCCAAGGAGACAGGAAATGCGTCCAATCTTGTATGTGATGATTTTTCCACTGGTGAGTCACTGGCTTGGCTGGCTGGGAGCATGGTGCCTCTCAAGAGAGGCGCAAACTGACTCATTGCGCGAGGTGGAGCTGCCGTTCGTTGCATGTGTGAGTACACGTGCATGTTGCAGGGAGAGAATCCATCTTTTAAACTTAATGCGTAAAAAGAGTTTGACATAAACTCTTCATAATTGTTTAGGTGCTTAAAAACAATCAGAAGTATCTCAGTAGTCCACTATAAACAAGGGGTTAGCATTATTTTCACCAATTAAAGAATAATTTTTGTTGCCAAAAATGTTTTTTTTTGCGTGTGTGTTTTTGTTCATACAATGGAAGTAAATGGGGTCCAAAACAACATTATTGGTGGAGTATCCCTTTAGATGAAAATTTTTGTTATCTTCATGTGCTGTACGGAACTTGATGGGAAGAGCAGATGCTCAATTTGTATTTTGGAATACGTTTTTTTAAACTATAACAGTGTTTAATATCCAGTTATGTCATCCAGTTCTGTTAAAAGTGAAGTGAAAAGTCTAGCTTTCGCTTGGTTAATAGTAAATAATAGTAGTAATAGTAGGGTCTAAGAATATAATTGACTAATGTAACAAATTACAAAATTAACATGTCATAACTTGGTGTTCTTAGTTCCAACGTGAAGTTGCTAATTGCTTTTTTGGATGTATATGAAATAGCTAAATGTATTAACACATTCTATTTTATTTTTTTGTCTTATACAGACGTTATTCACACACAAGGCCCATTGGATGGTAGTCTCTACGCTAAGGTTAGGAAGAAAGAGTCTATCGACGGAGGGGTCACAACCAATGGTCTCCCAGCCACTGTCGATCCCACTTTACCTGCTGTAGACCACACTCCACCACCAGTTGACCACGCCTTGTCTGTAAGCAGTGACTCAGGCAACTCCACCGCTTCCATAAAAACCGACCGCACGGATGAAGCCATCCATCAGCCGGCCTTGGTGAGTCAGCCGTCCTCCCAGCCCCTCAGCCCAGAGGAGAAACAGGAGCTGGACCAGTTGCTCAGTGGTCTGGAAGCGCCAATGCATCGCACAGGTTACCAAAGCAGCTCTGGCAGCGGGGGAGGCGGAGTCCTACACCTTGTCCCTGCCCAGGTTCACGTCAACGGACACAACAACATAGACCGTGAGACAGATATCCTCGATGATGAGCTGCCTAATAGCCAGGAAGGGAACAGTGTGGACAGTCTCGGAACCCTCTCGTCTTTCGAGGGCAGAGCCACTCCAGCAGATCTCTACTACCAGTCAGAGACAGTCATTAACGGACAAGATGCACAATACTTGGAGAAGGGTGTCCATGAGAAAATACCAGAGCCTAAAGTCCACAGCTCCTCATCTGTCCAAGAGCACTTAGGGTCCTCTAGTGGCTACGCCAACCAGAATGGCAACATCTACCGGTCTCAATCGTTAGGGTCAACTCCGACCACGGAGCAGAAGTACATGCCCAAAGCTCCCACACGCACAACCAGCAGTAGGGATGCAGTGCAAAGGGGACTGAATGTTTGGCAACAGTATGGTGTTCCTGAGGTCCCAGTCACAGATGGTGTCACCTTCAACCCTGTACTACAATCCCACAGCCTTCCGGAGTTTCCTCACATGGCATCTCAGAAAGAAATTGAGCAGTCCATCGAAGCCCTCAACATGCTGATGCTGGACCTCGATCCAGCTCTTACTCAAGTCCCCAAGTCCCACAGTGCCCCATCTGGAGAAGGTGGAGTGGTCACCACCCAGCCTTCTTTCTCCCAAACCCAAGAACGGCCATCCTACCAAGCAGATGCAACCATTCATGACCGAGGTGGGGTCTCTTCAGGGGGATACCCTTTGACCTTTCAACAGATAGCCGCAGAACCTCCGCAACCTTCCATGAACCTACAGAGACCAGCCATATCCCAGCATGCAGCATTCCCTTCTGAGACAGAAGGTCAGGCTCCTTCCTCCACCTTTGGTGTTCTCCAGTTAAAACCCCTCAATATTTACCCTCCAAGTACCACGTCCCAGTCCCCTGAACCCCAGGAGAGCCAGCGCAGTTATTCGGCCTCCTCATCCCCTTTGCCTAAAGAGACTGAACCGGAAGATGCCAACTACAAATTGGATGGTCTTGTAGCTCACCGTGTAGCTGGTAAGATCACCTATTCCATGCATCTCAGTTAACTCGCTCAAAGGTTACAATAGCAATGGTACATTAGTTAATCCTAGACCGATAACCATCCAAGACATGTAACCTTTAGGCTACATTCTTCCTGCATATACAGAATTTGAATTGAAACAACCTATCGAAGGAAATGTAGTAAAGGAAAACATCTCCATGCTTGTCTTGACTGCTTGAGTTAAGCTTGTCTTGAAAGCTTGCCTTTTGCAATCAAGGCGGTGCCTTTTTTGGTGGAGTTTCTTTGTTGGCGTTGACATAAGCACTGTGAGATCACAAAGAAAGCTTTGTCCAAAGTGCTTCTGGCTTAAGCCTCAATATCAGACCACATTTCTTTTTTTGTGCCAAGCCAAAACCGAACATTTGTACATTACATCTGGAGAAGTGCCCAAACAACTGAGGGCTGTTTTACGGCAGTGCACTTTTTTCTGTGAACATTATCTGTTCAGCTTGAAAGTTTAGAGAGATTTTCCTGGAAGCCAAGTCTTCTTCTCGTCAATGTTTTTAGAATAATGGCATCACGAAAGAGTTGTTTGTTGACCCAGTCTTGTTTTGTTGCAAGCTAAATTCCCCATGACTTGTTTATGGTTTTCCAATGTTGAGTTTCAATTACAGATGTTATTACCAAGTCTATCACAAACTGCTGATGGATCTTACAACCAAAAATGCCATAAACACTATATATATATATATATATATATTTATAGACTTCCATATAATCCTTGCTACATATCTGCCAAAAACATAAATGTAAAACATACTGTTACTTGATTTAGTGCTGATGCATTGGCTCTTGCCTCACTTTTTCCCCCTAGTGGTTGTACAGCACAGGTTTTACAGTTAATGTGCCTTCTTTGTGATTAATATCTTACAAAATTAATGTCTAAAATGCATCAAACGGTCAATGAAGGTTGCAAGCTGATAGGAAGAGCTAATGTGCCAGAAGGGCTGCGTTATCTAAACCAACCACAACTCAAGAACCTCAGGAAACCAGCGTAAACCTGAGAGGAAACAACTTAGATAAGGCTCTCATGGACAAACCTAGTCAGCTATGTTTTTATTGCAGACCAATTAGTAGTATTGTTGACTCAGCATAGATAAGTGTTCCTATGATGAGAAGGAGAGCATGAGTAGAAGACTGCCCTCTTTCTTCGAAATCTTCCCTTGAATCCGTGCTCTTGCAACACTGATTGAAGAGCTCTCAGTATCTAGTACTGGGATTTGGTTATCAGAACTGTCACTATCTGGAATTAGGGGAATACTTTGTCTGCATTTAACATGCACAGCATTCTGCTACAGATAGAGTGGCTTAATCTTTACAACTGAAGTTAATGCAAACACATGCTATATGTTAGGACTGGGCAATATATCGGAAATTTACAACACTTTTTTTTTAAATCTATATCAACCAGTCTTACTTTATCGCCCATCTTTGAAGATTTTTGCCATTAGGAATACGCTAGCATGTGCTAATGTTTTTTCCCCTCTTCTTTCTCATGTTTATCCTGTCTGTGGAACACCCATCTCATCCTCACATCCACCTTCCCTTCCTCTTCTTCACCTTCTTCCTTTACGTCCTGCCATGGTCAATCATTCCTCCTCCTCTTCCCGATGGTATGCAGTGTACAATGCTCGTATCCGAGGCATCAGTGACAGGCAGAGCCTCCCTGAGCTCAGCCACCGCCGCCGCTCTTTCTCCTTCAGTGGTTGGTCTCTGTGATGCTCTGTGTTGCCTTCTGACATTAACTTATAACACTTGTGTGCATGTTGTGTGGATGTGTGCTATTTCTATATTCTCTCTCACTTTTGCCCCCTATCTTTCCCTGCTCTTTTTTTATTGTCATTAAGAGTAGAAGTTTGTATAAAACTGCCTCATTTTTTAATATATTTTGTTTCGTTTTATTTCAAATGTAAAGGCATAGTTCACCCAAAAATTAAGGTTACAATCATTTACTTCTTTTCATGCTGTTCCAAACCCATATGAGTTTCTTTTGTGGAAAACAAAAGACAAGTTTTGGACTTTTGGATTTCTGTAGTATTGGACAAAAGGTTGAAACAATAATAATAATTAAAAAAAAAAATCTTTTATGATCCACAAATCATACAGTCATGCAGTTTTCATACAGGCTTGGAATGACATAAGGGTGAGTAAATGCGACAGCGTAAACTGTGGCAAGTAATAGTAATTAGGCAGAAAAGGTCTCCCATTTCTTATTTCTTTCTCTATTTCCTCTATTTTTATTTATCTCACTAATTTAAAATTCTTCCTTAACCACTGACCTGTGCTTGAATTTCACCTTGTTTGGGTGAAGTAACAGTTAACAAGAGTATTACTTCAGTTTGCTCCTCTGTGCTGGGTGACCTCTGCAAACAAATTGCATTTGTATTATGTGACGAGTTAAAGTTACACAGTTGCAGCACAAAGGCCAGTCTGTCTGGATCAACTGAGCCCATGTCACAAGATCCAGTCTTCCAAATGTGGGGAACAATACCAAGGAGAGCAGACACTCGCTTCATTCAAGAACTCTCCTTTACTTCTGTTTTAGCATTTAGATGAAGGACAAAGGGTAATAAATCCTCCCTGAGTCTGGAGACCATTATACAATCCTTATCTGCCACAGGGGAGTAAACGTCTCGTACACTGACTGTCTTCAGTCACGTTCGAAGGCCCATGCAGGCCGTGTTCAGTAGCCAGGTACTAGGATGAATGTTTGTCTTGGACCTCTCCTGAGTCCAATCCAATACAGATAGAACAATGGCAATAATCGAGACCATAGAGAGAAAGAGCAATATATCCTGCTCTTTTAGAATAGATATCTTATTCACCTCATGCTGGATTCTTGAAGTTTTGAAAGGAGAAAACTATGCCAGAAAAAGAATGAACTTTTCTCTTGTGTCTTAACTCACAATATATTTGTAATAGTTTTCTGGTGATGTAAAATGGAGCAGCATTGTAAAAGCTCATTTGATTTTAATGTGAATTTAATCTGCCAATTAAGACTCCTAGAGAGTAATTAGAGTAATTTTTCAATATCTTGTGCCTCGTGACAACACAAGCATTAAAACATAAATTTCAAAAGAGTTGCACATTTAAATTTTGGCAGCAAAAATAATTGCAACTGGCATGTTTAAATCATTTACATAGAAAAGTTAAAAAAGCGTAATATAAAATAATAATAAATAAAGAATTTGATCCAATGAATCGGAGCAGTAATATTTATACAATTTTACAATATTCCTCAATATTTTAATTTTAAATTATTTTTTTTTTATTTTAAATTAATTATTACATAACATAAGTTTACATTTTCTGTTGTTTTTATTTTTAAAGTTCAGCTTTATTTGAATGAACAAAAAGCTATTTTAATATTTTTATTTTTAGATAAAAATAACAAAATTGCAGGTAATTTCTGTAATCAATCAATATAATTAAATAGCATTCTTTCTTTTCTTCTTTTAGTGAATTAGATTGCTTTATTGCAACTAGCATTTTAGTGTATTTTATGTCGTGCATTAAGCATTTTGCAAACTTTTTTTGGTTTAAATGATGGTTTCTCTGAATGAATCACCTCAGTTACAGCAGCTTGAACCTATTAGGACAGTGTGATCACTAAGGTATCAGCACAGTTCGTCATGCACAGCTGTAGATCTGGCGCACTGCATCTGTTTTGCATGTTTTCTCTCTCGGCCTTGTCTGAAGCGACACTAGGGGATGTAGACCATATGATATCCCAGCACATCCAAGCGCTGGATTCAGCGCTTCCCAGACCTGTCAGTTTTGGAATCCGAATGTTTGACATTGTCGTAGAAACCGCACGAGTCTGATCCAGGAATGTGAATAGATTGCAGATGGAGTGTGAGCGCCCTTTTGAAGAACCTCCCTTAGTGACATCATTACCCTATTGTTCTGAGCTGCTCGTTTTGCGGGCAGCACTCCAAAAGTGGTTTAAATGCACCCTGGACATCCAGCTAACGTATTGTTCAAGATCAAGGGTGGCCACTTGTTCAAAAGTGGAAGTGGTCAATCTCTCTGTTGCTGTTTCTCAGCGCACGTGAGGTTCTGGTGGTCTGACCGCACGTATCAATTGTAGGCTGTGCTCAGGGAGCTAGTAAATATTTTGCTCAGCCTGTTGCCCGGTTTCCATGATATTCCACTCACTCCCACCAGAATGTATCAATGCTTTGCTCGCTCTCAAACTGAGTCCAGTTGAATGTGCTTTAAACTGTGTGTGGCTGTACATGCTTTCACAAAACCCATAAAAGCTGTACCTGTAAGTTGACAGTGGTAGCCGACACCGTAATACATTGCAGAGCATTACCCTGCACACATCTTAAGCCTCTAAAGTCTTTAGTAGCATGGATTTCTGCTTTCAATAATTGTATTGCTTTAATGTCATGCCATTCGTTTCTATTGATAGTTTTTGTGTCTCTTTGAGATAACAAATACACACATGTTGGGTAAAACCAGTTAGAATTTAATAAGCTTGGATAAGTATGGTTATTATTATTTTTAAGTCACTGATGAATGAATTATAATACAGATTTTTGTCTTCGAAAGCTTAATTGAGGTGCAATCCTTCTGCTTCCAGTTACCAAACTCCTTTAGTTACCCATTTCTGTTCTCTGTTTTTGCCCTCCCTACTAGAAAAGACTTATACAAATTAATTTGTCTATTCACACTGTAGAGACTCTTGGTATCAAACAGAACATGATGAAATAGGCTTCGAAGTCACTTTGAGGTTGTTCCAGAGCTTTATCCTGAAGTACACATTATCTTTTAAATCCACTGAGTTTCCCTAATATTCCAGCTTTTTGTAATCTTGGCTGTTTGAATGAGAACATTGTTTGTAGTTTCAACCGGCTTTTATGTGGTGCGAATTGGACGTCAGTGCAGCTTTTGACAGAGAGTTCGTTCTTGAGAGCTCATTGGCAGTTTTCCATGGATTTCTTCAAGGAATATTCTGACATTTGGATATTTTTTATTTTCAAGTATGATAAATGTACTTCTGCAGGCCCTAAACGTTATATATTTATTTTCTTGGCAGGAGTTCAGTCGGGTGAAATGTCACCAGATGAGGCTTTGGTTCCTGGAAGGTGCCGGACCCTCAGTGAAGGGCTTTCCCAAGACGACAGCCCAACCCGAGGAAGCTCGGTCCGCTCCCCCATCCGCTGCATCTCACCCGAACTGGCCAATACCATTGCTATGAACCCTGGGGGGCGGCCCAAGGAGGTAAGCCACACACTCACATTACTCCTAGTATTAATCCCAGAAATCAATGTGGATGTATATGTTTGTGCAGTTGGATATGTGTACACCTGTCCCTCTTTCTCCAGAGACACATGCACAGCTACAGAGAAGCGTTTGAGGAAATGGATGGGAGTCCCGTCAGTCCCACTCCGATTGTTGGTGGTGAGGCCATACCCCAAACCCCTGCCTTCCCTGTCTCGCCACAAACCCCTTACTTCAACCTAAGTAAGTTCCCCCACTGGAGGAGGAGGGCGCCATAGAGCTCTGGAATAACTGCCTGTCTGTCAACACTTTAAAATGGTCACAGCCATCGCTGATTGTTGGTTCTGTTAATTTTTATATTATCTTAAAGTGTTTTAGCATAACAAGAAACTGCAATGAAGTTCATCTGTCAGCGGTTTAGATGTTATTGATATATTAGCTAGAGAAAAGCTCTAAAAACTATAGGAATATAGCAAGAAGCAAGAATGAAGTTAAACTGTCAGTCATTTGACTGTTCTCGGTATTATAGTTTTTAGTGGAGGGCTCTGTTTCAAAAACTGCCTACATAGGCAACATCATAGGTGTGTTTCTAACACATATGCTATTGCAGAACATAGACAGCATGATTATTACCTTCTTTAAACCATATTCTAAGGCAGCATTGCTTATACCCTTTACAGAGAAAATGCGTTGCAAAATTGCCACTTTCCATCGAGTGTGTTCCAAATTGCACACTTTTGAGGTCAGTTAAGATGCAGCCTTAGAAGGCAGCTGCCTACGTAGGTGATAGACAGCAAGAAAGCTCTCTAGGTTTTAGACAGCACCATAGTATTTCATAATTATCAAAATTATCAAAAAAAGTGGTTGGTTTTTTTGCTTCTTTCTGTAAAACAATCTTTAGGGCTAACATTACATTAACACACAGTCTATAAGCCAACGTGAGGTCTGGCTGCACTTAAATCCAACCCTACCTTGGGGTGTTTGCATGAGCCAGTAGATATCATTAACAGATGCTGTAGTTCATTCACATGTTCTCAACGTCAAAGATGTGTGGCCTCCGTTTGAGTGATAACACACACTTTGTGTTGGCTCATAGACATGCTTAAGTGCTCAGATCAGAAAGACCCCGCTTTCACTTGCTCCCCAGCAATTCCCAATGTCTGTGGGTCTGAGAAATGTTTTCCGTCAGCAGTTTTCATGCCGCATGTTAGCCTCCACAGTCATCGTATCTCAATGCAAGAACAAGCACATTTGCGCATCAAGTTTCAAGTGCGGATTAATTTCTCCTGTACAGGTTTTTATAACCTATTGCTTCATCTTCCCCTCCAGCATATTGTCCCAGCAGGTTTAATATAAAGCTTCTTGTAAAATTCTGCAGTCTCTTTACAAGGTTAGACGCACACAATGATAAGCAGCTCTGTTTTCCTTGGACTTCCACAGATTTTTACCAGACACCTAATTTGAAAGCTATTCAAGTCATTCTCCCAAGCTGACGTTGTACCCTAAGGCCACTTCACGTTCAAAGCTCTTCAGGCTACTTCTGCTACCACGAGCGCCTAGATGTGGCTTCAGAGAACAAAACAGAGCTTTAGCCTACAATAACATGAAACATAATTAATCAAGCCCTGTCTGCTTGCGTTACATTACTACAGGATTCTTGGTGAATATTAGGGCTGGGAGGTATATTGAATATTCATGATTCAGAACAGTTGAATTCATGAACAGTTGTTTTGCTGGTGATTTAATGTGCTGTTTTTTCATGAGTTTCTAAATGCAGAGTATATTTAGAATAGTTTTGTAATCCCTCTTTTTTTATTTGTAACTCAAATTAATATGAGACCACCAAGACTTGGTAAGGTCAATTCATTTCTGTGATTCAGTTCAATCTGCTTAAAAGAATCAAATCAAAACTCATTGATTTGATTCTTTTCCATTATCACTTAAATTAACCTATTTTTTTACTTGAAATATGTACGGTTAATGTTGTTCACAATAAAATGAATGTACTGTACTTTTAGTTGTTGAACTACAGCGTTACGAAAGGCCCTTTTTATCTTCAAATTCGTAAATACTGAGATATTTAAAAAATCATCAAATGGTTGGGGGGAAATGGGGATGGTTGTGTTGAATTCCTGGGGAGCAGGTGACCCGTAGGGGCTTTTTTTCTGTTTGGAGGTGGACAGACACTCACATGCTCCAGTAGCCACTTTCTAGTAGCACGTCTCTGTGGCTCCCTCCTCCTGCAGAGAACGGGAGGCTGGAAAGCTTCTCTGTACAACCCCCTTCCCTTCTCCTTGTGTCCAATGCTGAGGCACTTATTCTGCCAAACAAAGAATTGATTTGGATTCTTTGGTAAGTGGAGGATGCATGTGTGTCAGCAGTAATATCGACTTGGCCCTGCCAAAATGCAAGCATATGCTCGGCCTTTCCCAGAATGCATGTGGAGAGCAGCCCTGAAGAACACCATAATCTGATTTGACTCATTTCTAAATTTCTATGGTAAAACAGTGTGATATGATCGCTTAAACCACAATCAGAGGACCACCCACTCACCTGTCAATCAACTACTGCTGCAAAACAAGGTTTTTAGTGAACATCCAGGAATAACTGTCTGATACTTTTTCCGCTCACATTTCAGGTGCAGTGTGTATTGCATTATGCGTTCTGCTCTGACACATTTCATGATGCACCAATGCGTCCATCATTTACAGACATTTTCGAAACTCTTGCTGTCTTCAAGCGTGCTGCTTTCCACAGTTCTGTGTCCACGTCACCATTTGTGTGTTCACACCAGTCTTGTTTTGCTGGGCACCACTGTTTATGTGTTGTTTTCTTGAGTCACTCATCCAGTTGTGTAGCGAGGCCTTGAATGTTTTCAATGTGACGTTTTCGAGATCTGTTCAGCTGAGGTGTGTGCCGTCTGCATGATCTGTCTTGTTTTCGTTCTTTTGACTGGGCATCGTTACAGCGAGTGTTAATCACGTCGTTAACTCTTTTAAAGAGGCGCTTGCACGGCCTTGCCACAGAGCATGAGACATTAGCTCATTCCCCAGCCATGTCACATACTGAAATAGCCACCTCAAACTGCTGTCTTTAAAAGCTCAGCGTCTATCACAGTAGTCTCTCAAAGGCTCTTGATCTGGAAGTCAGTCTGTTTGATAAGATTGTCAAACGCTGACCCCTTGAAGATGAAAGTGGTACATGCTGATCTGTATTATAAGAGCTAAGGACCAAAAAAACATACTTTGTGCAAGTATGCAAATGCCGAATGCTTGGCCAACGCATTGCAAGTGCACCATATCATACTGAACATTATTTGCTCCTGCCGTAACAAACCTCAGTTCTCAAGAGCGTGATAGAGTTACACTCAAATGTCTGTGCCATTAAACCAGATGTGTGTCTGGCTTGCTAAAATCACATCAAGACCGCTATATACAGTAGCACCACTTATAGCTATCGCATTATGAATTGCGGTATGATCATGCACTTTGAATTAATTTTTATATGGTAATTCCATGGTTGGATTTTGTTTTGGCAAATAGACAAAGAAAACCAATTTGTAAAAATATATAGCTTTTAAATGCTTTGTTTCAATTTAATAGTTTTATTGTTCAATTTAAAACGATTTATTAGTTTATATATATTGAATGTATTTTTTATGATATAAATATATATTGTTTAATTGACAATTTTTTAAAAAGGATTATGTTTTTTTGTTTAGTTTATTTTTTTCTGTTCTCCAATACAACAATTTCCTCCCAGAACTGAGTGAGTTGTTTAAGTTGGATGCGAAAACCCTATTCTGATTGCGGTAATATATGAAATCAAGCTTGCCAAGTGACAAGCATTTGTCATTGTACTTGCTTTAAGTATGTTTGAAGTTGATAACACTGAATAAAACATTTTGTTTTCTGTGCTCTGTTGCTTTAGGTCGATCTCCTCCTGGACTGGCTAAAACACCACTGTCCTTCCTGGGCTTGAAGCCCCACAACCCTGCTGAGATACTGCTCAACCAGACAGGTTCAGGTGAGGCTTTACACACACACACTGTATACAGCATATTGCACATTCAGATACGCGTGGTCTTAAGGCTTTGGTCTGAGCCGCTCCATGCCGTGTTCCATAAAGGGAGCTCAAATACATCTAGTGGGCCATATATCAAAATAACCTTTCATTTCGTCCTCTCAAATGTTTCCCCTTCTCCTTTTCTACTCTCTTGAGCTGTGAGCTCATACGGGTCTTTAAATGGATTGGTGTTTTCTTTTCATATGCGGTTATGTTGGGATCATTTTACTGTGGTCTTTTAATGTGTATCTGTGGGAGAGAGTGAAAGGTTTTGTTCCAAAACCCAGTGAGCTGCCTACCTAGGTGGCATTTTAAAGTGATCATTCATACAAAAGGTCACATTATTATTGCACTTAAAATACCCTTTGACCAAATTCAGAAAACCTTTTAAATTTGGAATCACACACACACACACACACACACACATACACATACATATACATATACATATAAATATATATATATATGTGAGTATATATATCTATTTATGTGTGTATGTATATATATATATATATATATATATATATA
>JAUMHQ010000315.1:3444502-3457465 GCA_032361165.1 Enteromius paludinosus | reverse complement strand
CCCATAGAGGAGATCTCAGATCGTTTGTTAACGATAAAGACCACACTCTTATTGGCGTTGTGTTCTCTGAGGAGAGTAGGTGACCTTCAGGCCCTCTCAGTGGCCCCTACACATCTGGAATTTGCGTCTGGCATGGCCAAGCCTTTTTATCATTATTCTGGGTTGGATTTGTACACACTTCCAACACACATTTATGTTCAAATAAAAGACTCTAACTAGTGCCTAGTATGTTAAGGCAGAACTAAAGTTGTCATATTATACATTAAGTGTATAAGTATGCCTCTGAAAAATTCTTTCATAATAAGATCCATGAAACCACATCATAACAGGTTAAATCCAACAATCTGGCTTTTTAACAAAAACATAACACTTGACTACTGTACAAACAGGTCTTCCTTTATTTTCTTAGAAATCAACAGTTGTTTTTTTTACCAGAAGAAACAAATCTGTATGTCAGCCCTTTGCCACACGCAAGAAATCCCACTTGACAGCACAAAAACACACGGAGTAGGGTTATATTGATGAAATATGAGAAACATGACAAAGCGTCAAAGAGTAACGAACACCAAGGTATTAGCGAACAGTGCTGAGGGGCATGTTGTACGTGTCTCCTCTCAGAGACCCGATGGGCCTGAGGCCCTCATTGGAGGATATAAATAGAAATGCCTGTGGTATATGGGCTATTTCTTTTCTCTTTGGCTGTCATGCAGAACCACTTTTTAGCTCAAGAACATACCTGGCTATCACAGCTGCTAATAGCAGGGTAAACATCTGCCAGGCAAGAGAATGAAGGACATTGTTGAGCCTGTCTTTCTTTCTGTTTTCGTTAACTGCCTATCTCCCTTCTACTGAAAGAGCCTTAAAGGAAAAGAGATAACTATGAGCTTAGTCACCATGAGTTAAATGTAGAACCAGCATGTTTAGAAATGATAATGACCCACCTGCTGGTATTGCTGTTTCTTAAAGTTGGCTACCTCATGTTGCGCTAATCTGTTATGGCATCTTCAAGTGATCATCCAAATCCCACAGTCCGGTGCAGATCTGTCAAATCCACTATCGGCAGCCACTGAGAATGGATCTTTGTGTATTTTGGCCTAGGCTGACTGGTTTTAAGTTTTTCTTCTCTTTGTAGTATTTTCTCAAGGCCGGCACATTAATCCTTTAGTGTAGTCTGTTAAGAAACATCCACTTTTTTTTGTCACAGCGCACTTCTAACAGATGGCAAATGTACAAAATTTTACAAGTTTTTCAAAAGCTTTATGTGAATAATAATCAATCAATGTGACATACTCAATCCAGAGAGCATTGGATTAGCCAAAAATCTGTGAAGTGCTTGAGTCAGCAATACTTTTGCTTAAAAGAGAGAAAGAGACTGTAAATTGATAGTGATTGTAATAATAGTAATACTATGATACTGAAGTAACCAGAGGTGGACGAAGTACACAAATCAAGTACTTGAGTGAAAGTACAGATACATACAATAAAATATTACTCTGGTAAAATTTCTCCTTTTCCAATTTTACTCGAGTAAAAGTACAAAAGTACTTGTTTATTTATGTACTTAAGTAAAAACGTACTGATAAATTTATTTAGCAATTTTATACAGCCTACTTAATTTTATAAAGCACATATTTTTTATAATCTTACTGCTCAAACAACTGCTTAATTTTCACCAGTAAGGGAGAAAGTGTTTTGAAGCTTAGGTTAGTGTTTTGCAGAACGTCACAGAACGTTATACATATGACATGAGAAGTTAGGGAAAACATTTGAAGGAAAATATAATATATACATATTTTTTTTTTTTTTGTCTGTGTTGTAAACATTCTTGGCCAGATACCCCCAGAAGGCATTACTACCCACTTTGTTAATTACTCTAGTTACCTGAACATCACATCCTTTCTTTTCCCCCTCAGATTACTATATTTAAAAAAAAAAATTGGACATTATCTAAAAAGGACTATAACTTGGCACCAGCAAGCTTGTTAGCTAAACAATCAGCATCAGATAACAATATATAGACCTACTTATTTTCAGTATGTTATGAATTAACAGTCTTATCTGTCTACTCGGCTAGTTGATCCAAACAATATAAAAATATAGACCGTTGATAAACAATATAAAACTTTAACGTTACAGCAGCAGGGAATATGAACGTTTTTTGACCTGAAGACACTGATGTTGATGTGTCTGCATTCATTTCAGTGGACTTAAATAGATCACCCTTTATGGCAGTGTAACAAACTTGACAATTTTTACCTAAATATGATTGTAAGTTAAAGTTAGTAACTTACTTTTCGCATCATCAGTCGCACACGGCAGTTGTTCGGTTCACTGGAGACTCGCTCTGAACGGATCGTTTGAATCAGTGAGCTGTCGAATTGAGAACAGCTGCAATCGGATCATTCCAATTCGAGAATGAATCGTTTGGTGCTATTTGCGAACCGATTGAACAGCTTCATTAAAAAGAATCAGTTTGTTAATGAATCGCTCGTCTGCGTCTCGCTCGGAGCACGTGATTTATAAGTAACGATATGTTTTATAAAATGTAGTGAAGTAAGAAGTACGATCTTTTGCTTAGGAATGTAGTGAAGTAAAATTAAAAGTTGCTAAAAATAAAACTACTCCGGTAAAGTACAGATACTTGAAAAGTGTACTTAAGTACAGTAACGAATTACAACTACTGCGTTACTGTCCACCACTGGAAGTAACTTAGCATATATGCTAAGTTAGCAGGTTAATAGGTCAAAAACCTGGCTAACAGATAAGCTAGCCATTATTTGACTTATAAATATGGTATATAAAGATACCAATATAAAGAGCCACACTGGTTACATTGAAGATAAATAAAGCAACAATGCAAAATGTACAGTACACACCACCGTAAATCTTATTGGCTGTCCATGTTGTACGGCATCAATGGAACCGGCTGTTTGGTCTTTTAGAGGTGTAGTGTTTCAAAATAAAACTCCCTAAATTAATACACATATGGAGACATTATAAACACACAAATATATATATATATATAATTGTTGATAAAAACTAGGGTACCTTGGATCCAAAACGTTGAGAGAATTGTATTGCACCTGGTTTGGTGTGAGGGTGTTAAAAAGTTCATGGTGTTTCATTAATTAGTAAATTTAAATATCTGTGGCATGTTTGACGTGTCTGCTTAAAACGAATGAGGGAGATTTATTTTATCAGAGTGCAGTGGCATAGAATATGGAGGACTGTTGTTGAAACGGGAGTCTGGTGTTTTATAAATACTTTCAATATGCTGAAAGATTATTGATATTGGCTTCTGACTGGAGTACACACACTTTTGACCGGTTGCAATCAACAGCGGCTAGTTTTATTATTATTTTCGTGTGACACCGCTGTAACTCATGAGATGAGTGTGTGTGCTGCAGCACTGTAGGAAAATTGTGTAATTTGCAATATAAACACCCAAGAAAAACTATCTTTCCACTGAGATTTTGTAATGAAATGCATCTCGCAGGACTGATTTGGATGACTGAAGGGGTTACGGAGCACAACCTCCTCAACAGGGATGCTCTGAACCACTTTTTCGCTCTGCGCTTGAGAGAGCAAAACGTGATGGCGTAACTCAGGCATGATACATGTGATCTTGTTGATTGATGGCTCATTTTCCCAATCCCACACAACACAATCAGTCAGACAGCAATTCCAAACATACTCTCTCCCTGTGTGTACATTTGCCCACACTGCCATGACTTCATCACAGCCTCTGGATAGCTGACCCTGCCTTTCAGTGGGTCTAACGTTAAGGCCATGCTTGCCTCCTGTTGCTCCTCAACCTGCACCCCACGATGGTAAGCCTGACCTGGGTCTCACTCCTCCGTTCATAGACGGAAACAGCCAAAGATAGTAGATGCAATGGGGAACTGGGTGATGGAAAGCTGTTGGAGAAAAGGATTCAAATTCCCTCCCAAACCACCGAACAGATGGACATCTGGAGTTACGCAAATGCACTGCATTGCCCTGGGAACTTGGCTTCCTGCCTAAAGAGCTGTTTCTAAAAGAGCCAGAGGGGACATCAGGCCTGCTCTGCAGCCTGGGGAAAGGGGATCACTGGGCCATAGGTCTTTCAGCTCCTCATAAAGTCACCCTGGGAGACCTGGCCATGCTGTCCAAACACAGTGGCCAAACACAGTTTGCTTGTGCTGTTCTCAAATCTGGATACACAGAGTTCAAACACCCACCCAGGATGAAGCATGCTTGAAATTGTGTGAGAGAAACTGTCAAAGCATGCAAATATGTTTTTCCCAACTGTCACTGAGTCCCTCATATCATGAGGAATGACATTCTACTTCAGTTCATAGTGCTAAGAAAACACACTGTAACTTCTTGCACTGTGGAAAAAGAACATTTATCGAAATAAACCTGATAAAAGGGCTCGTTCTGAACTTTCATAGCTCACTGATCTTAAACAGATGAATATTTTCAACCACACTGACCATGACTACACACATTTACAGTACACATAAACAAAATTCATTCTGTCTGCATAGTCACAGTGAGGTAATAGCTAGAGGTAGGATGGATTATTACTTAACCAGAACATGAAATCAAAGTTTAACATCTGAAGTTTATTTTTAACAATATTCCTAATCATTTCATTCTTATGGATCCCTAAAGGGAACCTTGTAATGGAAACTATATGAGATGGAAGGAAAGAATATTTAATCGCTTTTTCTGTCACAAATGTTTTGCGCTCACTTAGAAAAAATTGCCCTCTGCTGAGAAACGTTGCTTTGGTTATAGTTTTGCATTCACTTGGATGTGTTTGGTAACAAAACTTTACAACTTTACTGTCCCTTGCAGAACTTTTGCACTACAATGAGAAACCATGGGTTTGGTCACAAAACTTGTGTTCAGTCACAATAATTTTGCGGTTTTCCAAAACTCGTTTGCGTTTACTCACAACATTTTTGTGACTAAGTACGAAACTTTATGTTCAGGTCACAAAACATTTGTATTCACTTGGAAAACTTTTGCACTCCCCCAAGGAATTTAGTGAGTTCACAAGAACTTTAGATTCAGTTGCAAAATGTTTGCATTCCCCTAAGAAATTTTGCGTTTGGTAATAATAGTTTTGCATACTGTAGTAAATATGAAAGTTTGCAGGGATTGCACACCAATAATGAACTCAAAAATGTTGAATTCATATTTCTGCTCAATCACAATTTCCTTTGCAGCTCTGTACGTTCTAATTGTAATAGTTTGAGAGGCTAATTTCAGTGCAGATTGTTGTTTTTTTTTTTTCTTTATCTAATTTTACAGGCAGAGTCTTAAAGCAGGACACAATAGGCAATATCTGTGGTAAAGCATAGTATCTACTAAAAACAATTGTTACAGTAAGAGAGAAATGAAGTAGCTTTTGTCTACTATACATATAATCTCTTCTGAACTGAAATAATTAACTTTTACTTGCAGGTTGGAAGACTTCTAATCCAAAATAGTTGGCACTTAACTGACACTGTTGACTCCTTGGTAGCCAAAGTACTTTTCATGCCACAAAAAAAAATTAACAACATGCACACAGGACACAATAAAATGTTTTAAATGGTTTTCTTTTTTCAAAGTTTGTAATTATGTGGTAATTACTCTTTTTTATTATGCATTTCCATATTTTAAGATTAACAGTCTGGAACAAGACTTAAAAAACAAAGTCTATTCAACAGTGTGAAAATAATGATGTTAGCATGAATTCATGTTAAAATATTCTATTTCATCAAGTTTTAATGTGACCACCATAACAGAAAAAAAGAAAAGATTAAATCTGTTGGTTGTCAAAAAAAGGTAGGTTAATGTCTGCTCCATGATTTGATGGTGCTTGTGCTTCCAAACCACCATTTAGGCTACTGAAACAAAATGTACAAACTGCACTAATAACTAAAGGAGGGAAATGAATATCCTACTCTCTCACGAGAACTGGAATAAGTTGTTACATATTGGACTGAAAGAAAGAGAAAGCTGTAGATTTCAGACTGAGACTAAGTTCTGAATCCTACTGGGCTGCTGTGCTGTCTACAGTCTACATAGGCTACTACATCCAGCATCCATACTGAAATAAAACCTTCTTTAGGCAGCAGTTAAACAAATATCACCACAATGGGTTTCGATAGTTTGGTTAGCATGTTGCTAAGCCAGTAATGCATAAGTTAACAATACATCCTATTGATGTATTGTACATTCGATTGAGCTGGAATTTATGAACAGTAAACAATTGTTTGACCAATAGCATGCAGGCATTGTACAAAAGTGACTGATCGTGGCATTTAAAAGGTGGGATCTACAAAGAGTAGTCAATGCAATGCCAATGCATGTACAAATAATCTACAAGGACTGTAAAAAGCACATTAATATTAAAACAAAGCCAAACCTCAGACACTTTAAATAAATGTGAATATCTGTGCGGGGCACATGCAGACATATGAAAAAGACATATGACCACCCTAATGATGCAATACTCCTAAATAAGCATCAAAAAATAGCCTATTATAGAAATATTGTCTTTTTGTAGGATTTACTATTAAGATTTTTATTGTCAGATTGTCAGCCAGCTCATTCCGACACATTATGGAACTGTCCACAAATCAGAATTGCAACACAAAAGAATATACACATATTATTTGTATGATTCCTTGAATTGCCGCCTATGTAGTCAGTTCACTAGGTTTTGGCACAGAGCCCAAGCCCTTCAATAATGAGCACTGTTTTGGACCTCTCTTCCACACTTCTTCTGTCATTGATTTAATTTTGGGTTAGCTCACATGCAACTTGCCACGATCCAGCTCTCTGTGAAACTTTGATAAACTGCAGAGACCTAAATCTCCACGATGTTAACTAAAATGCCTGTCAAGGGAAGCCAAAGTCATAAAGAGATTAGACAGATGTAGCACTCCAGCCTTTCTATTAATCTCACAGATGCAGAGCTGGAGTTCATATGATGGACTCTGCGCATATTCACCAAGGCCACCTTTAATGTAGTGTCCGGGGTTTCACGAACAATTTGTCAGCAGTCTTGGACTAAAGTGGGAACAAATGCTGCAGCCAATCAAAACCCTCCTGATGCGTTTCCCAAACACATGCGGAGGAAGCATGTGCTGCGCTTGGAGCCGAGGTATCCGCTGGTTGCGAGATCGGTGACGGCTTGTTGATGCTTGTTGCCTGGCGACTATCGAATATCTCAATCAGGCCAGTGAAAACTTGATTGACCCGAGGAGGCAAACACAACCTCCCTGAACCTGGTCTCATATAAACAAACTCCAAGCTTAAAGCCACAGTCACACTCTGAAACTCCGCTCCAAGAGGCCACTGCGGTCTGAGACACTCCAAGCCTGTAAATATTTACCGTTTCTTGTTTAAGTTTAGACCGGTGTTTTGGTAACTACTTGGAGTCGTATTGCGTGTGATTGTATTGGATATGTTTGCTTAGCTATGTTTCTCTCTCTATGTAATTATGATTGGTGCCAGTTGAGAGAAGGAGATGTGTGGCAGGAGTGCTTCTGCTCCTCTGAACTCATTTCTTAGTCCTTGTCAGGTTTTTGTTCCTCCAGCAGAGCATACGCTGTAAAAAACTGGCCTTATTTGCTTTTTAATGAATGTTCCTGGTCCACGGTTCATCTGTGCAAGTTATTCAAAAACTTTTCAGCTGATGCTACGCTTTATACTACCTAATACATACGGATAAACGTTGGTCTGGCCTACATACCTTGATTATAACCATTCATACTTTTGAAATAGGTCTCTTATGAAAACCAAGGCAGTTGTTTCAGTACAATGCATTTTAAAATATCAATTATTTACTGATGCATACTAGAATTTTTAGCAGCCATTAGTCCAGAAAAGTGTCCTTCAGAAATCATTCTAATATGCTGATTTACTGCTCAAGAAACATTTTTTGTTATCAATGTTAAAAACATCTTTGCTGCTTAATAGTTTTGTGAAGATTATTTGATAAATAAAAAGTAAAAAAATACAAAATAATATAATATGAAACATGATATATAAATATATGCCATAATTTGTTTGCTTTTTTTAAATGGTTATATTTTTTTATTATTTTAATTTTTATTAATTACTAAATGTTACAGTTATAACAGTCCATAACAATATAATAATTTATTTAAAAGTTGTTTAGATAGCTGAAAATCATGATTTCTTCTTGTCCGAATTAATCAGTGTATTCTTTACATCATGTATCAATGTGCAACCAAAGTATAGTACTTTTCTTTTGGCAACAGTTTATTAAGTTTATTTATAAAAGGCCTTAATTCTACAACGTGAAATTATTTAAAATGAAATTTAAAATAATGTGTGTCGCTAAATCTGTCAACTCCATGTTACCATATTTCGCCTTTAAATTGGTGGAATGATCTCTCTGAATTGTGTAAGAAATTATGTCACTTTCTCTCATTACTAAGATCTGAAGCACTGAAAAGTATCTGTGCTCTATCTGAGTGCTGCAGCAGTCTTGGGCCCACCGCATATGCTCTCATTGGTTGAGGGCTACAGTATGTTCCAGATTTCGTGGGGAACATTAAATGTATTATGAGTTATGCCAAGAGTTACTCCAAATCTAAGGCTTAGTCTTTTGCCCAACATATACTAAACATTTTAGAAGCACAAACAAAGTATTTATTTTTTCTTAAGTCCTACATGAGGTGTAGAGGTGAAACTGTCCTCCTCTGTAGGTCGGTGATGAATGTATTTGGGTACACCTAGGAGTTCAAATAAGTCATAATCCGTGCCCGTGAGATTTGTGTGCTTGCATGGAGCTGTCATTAATAACAGCTTAAGAAAACAAATGCTTGTAGACACACACACACTGCATCTATAGTCTGTTATAGTGACGTCATTGTCTGCCACTATAAAAATACTTGAAGGAACCTGCCCAGAATTCCTCACATTTTTAGAGCAAATGCAATCAGAGGCTAGATGGCAGAACTGAAAGTTCTCAAAGCTGTTGGATTTTGGCATGCATTGCCATCTATCTATATATTTCTATTTCATTTTATATCCTTCATTTCATATATTTTTCCCTTCCTGTCATTTCAATTCGACTTCTCTACTGCTGATAGAAGTAACAAGCAAAAGCATAACCAAAGCGTTATAAAAATCAAAACCATGACAAATCTGAATCACTACATCCCAGGTTTCTGAGGTGCTTTTCTACACAATCCCTGTCTGATCGCTCTCACAGGCCACTTTGGGAGTGAGAGAATTTGTTTTATGATATATAAGTGTTTGCACTTCATCGGGTCAAGCGAATTACCTTGTGTTTTCCCTCTCATGAACCCAAAGGACTTTACAACCTGTGTGCCAAGACAGAACGATATGTCATATACGAATATCAAAGATGTCAAGAGGGGAAAATGTTTACAGATTTGAATTAATGTTTCTCATAATTTATTTACAAACTCCATAAATAAGCACAAAGGGACCTCTGGAGCATCACAGTGAGTTCGTCACACTGATGGATGATCACACAGGACTTCATAAATACAGAAGAGCGCTTGTGACGTTAGGAAACCATTGGGAAAGCAGCCCAGGATCCACTTAAAGGTTGCTGAGATTTACACACGTGTCATCCAGATGGGTGGAGAGGAGACAAGATGAGAGATGTGAAATGAGAATGAAAAAAAAAAGTTGAGTAGCCAAATCTTTGGCACGGACATTGACCGCCGTCTTCCTTTTTATTTCACTCCCTTCCATCTTGCTCTTCCTGACATTGCTCTAAATGGTCATAAAAGTTTATGCTTGACAACAACAACCACTGTCATGTAGGTGTGTCCAGCAAGAACATGCTGAAAAATGTATAACTTTGTACAAATGAGCAGAGTTATGCAATGACTAATTGGATTTAAGGCAGTGCATGTTACTGAGATGCCACTGTTCTGTATTACGTAACTGCAACCAAATAACCAACCACAAATAAATAATTAATGGCATGTTAAACATGATTCATTCATTGATAAACATGTATCCTGTTAATGATGTTATGCATTATGTAATGATGCATCTGATATTCTTAAACTTTCGGAGGTTCTGGTTTAGAATTTGTGATAATATCTCATTGTAATCTGATTCTTAAAAATGAATAGTTACAGAATAATGTTTTTTTTATAATCTGATTGCCATGATTGATTATAATACACATTTTGTCTTCTTCATGTAAATCAAATTGAGCCATTTATAATTTATGAAAGCCAATTTGCATCCACAGAAAAAAACTGTACATGCATATAAAAAACTCCAAATTGAGAGATAAATTGTAATTTAAAAAGTTTAAATTGCATTATTTTTTATTTCATTTTTAATATCTGAATTCTGAGAAAAAAGGGTCAGAATTGTGATATTACTATTTGATTATTTAAATAAATACTGTATACTATACTATACCACATAAAACGTGCAAAGTGCTGTAAGACTTTACTGTTTTTCCTCCCTCTCAATTGGTTGTTGACAGTCTTGATATATTTAAAACCTAATTGACTCATACAGTTGACTGTCATTAAAAAATTTGAATTGCAAAACATTGCAGAGATGAATAACCATAATAGGATGCTAAAACGTTGTCAGCGATTATATGTGGTTATGAATTCAGTCTCTGTGAGCTTCAGGAATCTGCTTTGTGGTGTCAGACTGAGTTCAGGCTCAAATTAGGTGTTAGAACATCCAAGACGATCCGGCACTGATCTTCAAACATGTTTCCTCCCCTTAGAAAACACGTGAGATGCTATAGGTCTGAACCTGAATGCAGGCGTCATCAATGTGTGCACGTGACTGGTCAGGCGTATGGGGAATGACCCTTTTGTGCCCTGCAGTAGTTCTTTCTCATGCTTCTCACACCCCTTTCCAACTGTCTGTGCTGGGACAGGGAAAATAACTACAATTTAAGAGACAGACGTGCACGTTGTGACACATTACACAACACTAAGGATCACTGTAGGCAATGGGGAGCAGAGATACGGTTAATTGTCAAACAACAAAGGCATTCGGCTGAGGTTTGACTGTGTCATTATATCCCTAAACACAACTTAGTCACGAAGCACCATGTAATTACCAGGTCTAATTATTTCTGACTGTAACGTGATCTCTGTACTATACATCAGAGGTGTAAAGAGTGGTAAAAAATTTAAATCTGAGACAATTTTTGGGAACATAAACTCTAGTCTGAGAGATGGAGATTTGTGTTCTATTTTCCACTCTGTGAATCTGGCACACACGCCTTCCCTCATGCGAAACAGAGTCATTTTGAGGTGCTTTGCAAGTCAAATGCCATTTCTCCACTAGAATTCTTCCATAAACAGTGCTACCGCAGATGTTGTGTGGTAAGATATGATCTGTCAAGAAACCCTTGCTAACGGAAAGGACATGACATGAAGAGCAAAATGAAAAATTATAGATTGTCACACTTAATTTTTAAAGCAATATCTATGAGTTAAGATACAGCAAACCTAGAAATCATGCAAATGCAAATAAAATGGCTCATTTGCAGGCCAAATATGACCAGCTATATAGATAGATAGATAGATAAATAGATTTGGCTTACTTTTATGTAAAGCAAATACATTAGAGTTATACATTTTTCATGAATTATGGAATTCGAACCGATGACATTCGTGTTGTTAGTGCTATGGTCTGCTGTTTGAACTATGGCAATGCTTTATCCTAATGTTAAAATAAAGCCGCCATCTGATCACGATTAGAGAGAAATAAGATGAGCAACAGGGCACTGACTGACACTAGGGAAATCCCACAGTGTAGACAGGCCACAATCAAAGACAGAGAAGAAGGATACGAAAAAGATAGGGCAGGAAAGCCCCTGAGGTCACGGGTAAGCCCAACAGCTTGGCAGCAACATCTATTGATTGTGTCGTCCAACCCTGGATGATCCTGACCAGATCACTCCCACTGACAAAGGTCATTGTCTCATGCTATAATTAAAGCAATACGGAGGCTTGATTTAAAGACAGACCTGGTTTTCTACTTAGAAAAGATGAAATTGCACAATATCTGTTAAATTTATCAATAGTTAGACAGACTGATGCTACTTAGGTGTCTCTCCTTAAAAGACTATTTTCAGGGTAGATCTCAACAAATCTCTAACTGTTCTCAGAATTGCAGGGAATCTAAATCTTGTCCTCAAACACTAAAAGGTTAGAAAAGTTTGTTTTAGAAGTAATACCATAGACAAAGATCGCCGTGATTTTGCCAAGTAAGACATGATCCTGGATCGACATATTATGTTGGTCCTGGATCAACATTACTGTCCAAAAATATAAACTTATCCCAATCCTTACCCTTAATACTACCCCTACCCAAAATGTATGCCTAAAATCAGTGAGAAATTATAGCTGATTAACAACAGTGTAGAAGCACTCTTGTTAAAGATGTTGATCCAGGAACATCTTGTACTTGGTAAAATGACGCTAACCAAAGAGGATTTTAAAGAACCTTTCAATGATTGTTATACAAAGAACCAATGTTTTATTAGTGTAAAGAACATGTTAATGATCTAAAGTACCATTTTTCCACCTCAAAAGGATTTTTGTGCAGTAGAAAGTATCCAAAGATTCTTGCCAATAAAGAACATTTACTTTTAAGAGTGAAACTCTTGAGATGTCAATATGAACTCATTTCATCAAAATTGTTTCAAGACCAAACATTCTGAGCCACCATCCACATTCAATTTATAGTTCTGAACTCTTACTGTATGTCAACAGTCTCATTTGTTTCAGTTATGATCTCTCCTGAGGACCTAGGAGAAACATCTGAGACAAAATCACTTTTTTAATGAAACTCACATGAGGAGCATTATTTGCACGACACACAAAGCTGTTGCCTATGTATAGCAATCCAAACTAGATAAAAAAGTTCGTTTAGACAAACTTTAAGTTGGCTTGAGAAAGCCGGAGATAGAAGTTTGAAAAAGTT
>JAUMHQ010000315.1:3381990-3393784 GCA_032361165.1 Enteromius paludinosus | reverse complement strand
CGATTAATTTCGATTAATTAATTACAAAGCCTCTAATTAATTAGATTAATTTTTTTAATCGAGTCCCGGCCCTACTTAAGACACGAAACGATCGGTTGTTGTGAGAAACTGAACAGTATTTTTATCATTTTTTACCTCTGACAGACAACCATGTCAAACCGTCTCCGTATGTGTGTGTGTGTGTGTGTGTGTGTATATGTATATACTATGTGTTTATGTGTGTGTGTGTGTGTGTGTGTGTGTTAATTTTAACTTTGATCTATTCATAATGTATTTGAGATACAATTTAAATAAAAACTGTTTTCATTAGTTTTGTAAGCAGTAACAAATTTTACGCTGTGTGTTTTTACACTTAGAGTACTGTTTAGCTACATGCTAACATCAAAGTTCTTTGAAATCTAATGCTAGTAATATGCCTTTTATATGTAACTGTTTATATGCGGAGTGCTTCAAATTGCTCGCTTGAGAGACTGTACTTCAGTTCAAGATGGTGCGTATGTAGGCAGCCGTCAGCATTAATTATAACTGTTGTGTAATTTGTTTTTTTTTTCTCTTTTGCTCTTTTGGCAGTTAATTCGTATCGAGCGAATAGGAACCGACACGCAGAGCTGGATTACGGCCAGAGGGGGCGCTATGAGCCTCTGAGATCGTCCTTTCTTTCCCGTCCCGTGTCTCTTTTGACTCGTCTTCCCATTCAACAGCGGATGGTGCCCAGCCAACAAGCCCCAGAGGAGCCGTGAGGTGTTTCTCACATCCTCATCTGCCAGGACACGCTCCTCTCGTTATCAAGCCAGTCACTTCAGAGAAAGTCGCCACAATGAGTTCCCACAGCCGCCCAGGTAAGAGCTCTCCGTGGCCCTTCAGTGCTTTTCATCTTGTGTTCCCCCCCTCTCTGAACAAGATAAACACTGTTGAATCAGCTCCGCTCCGGTTTCAATTACGTCTGTCTGTAAATAAACCTTTTGTGATCCAGATATGTGCCATTACAAACCCGTTTCTCTCAGTGAAGGAGGTTAGTGTTTCTGAGCTACAGGAATAGCACGTGATCGGGCTTCGAGGGTTGAGAATCAGCCTTGAGATGCCAGAAAAGGCTTTTGAGCAGCTTTTTGATTCACACTCAAATATCTGTCCCCTCGACTCTGCCAAGGCCGCCTTGTCCAACTGTCAGCTCGAGGAGGAGTTTGATTATTCTTGGAAAAAATTGTAAGCTGTGCTGTTTCTCCCTGCCTCCCTCTCTTCCTTTATCTTTCCTCTTCTCTCTTTCTGCCGGTATTTTCCCTTTTGTGTTCGCAGAGAAAAAGGTCATGGAGTTTCATACGCTTTCTTTTCAGCGAATCATCCGCTAGACAGATGAGCACTCAATAGTCATATGGCTTCATTCTGTGAGCGGCAGTTGGTTTGTAAAGCAACAAGTGGTCAGTTGCAGGGATTTTAACCGCGAGTAAGTGCTGTTCTTGGCCTAAACCGCCTTGGCTGTGGTAATATCACTGTGACTTAACAGGCTTATTGCTTTTATAAACTTATGGTGAAGGCATAGTGATGAAATCACACTAAAGATTTGCATTCAGTTATGATAATACACTAAATTATAAATACGCTGTATGGTAACTGATGGAAATTCAGCATTGCATCACAGAAATAAATTATATTGTAATGTATATTAAAATAGAACCCCATTATTTTAAAGTAAATGATAAAAATATTAAAAAATATAAAAAAAATAAATAAAAAATATTACAAATCTCAGTTTCCAAAAAAAAAAAAAAAAATCTCTACTTTTAAAAAAGTGGCAGTAAATTTTATAATGTTACGAAACAAGTTTTCAATAATGATATTAATATTAAATGTTTCTTGACCGGCTAATCAGAATGATATCTAAAGGATCATGTGACACTGAAGACTTAAGCAGTGATTCTGGAAATGTTGTAGATTATGCATGAGTACATTTGAAGTATTTACTGGAAATATTGTCAGGCTTTCATCTAAATATGAATGTTTTATGTAACGATGTTGACAGCCGCATTTTGCTCTGCATGAGTAGATCACAGCAACAACACTCATTAGCCAATCATCTCTCTCCTGATCTTCTCAGAGGGAGCAAGATTTCGTCTTTGGTGGTCTGTTTTGCTAATCCAGGCTTGATGTAATGGTTTTGTACTCCCTGAGCTGGATTGGAGATTTGGAGGCCTGATGTCACCTCTCACACATCCCATCCTCTAATCGGCTTTGGGTCCGAAAGAGCAATTTCAGCCCGGGATCGCCAGCATCAGTCTAATCCGGTGTTTCTCATCAGAAGAGGTCATTCCCTGATCTCTCTCTCTCACTCTCTGCATTTTCTTCCACATCACATTCCTTCAGCATCTGTTGACATTACCCAGGGTGCCTCAATGTGAACTTTCTTCTCAAAACCCCTCCTTCACATCTGCGCAGAGAAACATTTGGACATTACTTGGTGTTATTAAAAGCAAAATGGGACCGCAAAGCGCAGCATTAGTGGCCCTGAAATCCATAACACACATCTGAAATCATGTGGTTTATTGATATGGACAATAAAAAGGCGCAAACAATCCAATAAGTCACACTTAAAAAGACACCCAGGCCATATCTAGAGACCACCTTGTAAAAAAAAAACCCCAGCATGGTTAGGTTTGTTTTGAAGCTGGGACGCTGGTTGGAGCTGGTTTATGCTGGTGGTCAGACCAGCTTAAACCAGTTAAAACCAGCATCCCAGCAACATTTAGCGACGACATAGCAAGACTTACCATATTTAGTATTTTCGAAGCCATATTTTAATGTTAAAAAAAAGCCACCCGGCAGAGCTTAGCAGCCGCGTAGCTGCGGAGTAGAAATGTGGAATTTATTTTGGAATCATTTTTGACTTGCCTTGTTGGCTTTTGCCTGAAATGTGGTTTGTTTGAAGCTGATTGTAGTCATTTGTTTTCGTGTGTTTGTAAACACAGACTCCGGTTCTTTTTCTAATGGGTTGTTCGGTTTTTCAGGCTCTTTGCACCATGCTGGGTGGTGCCGCAGTGCTTTGGCCGGCAGCCATTTTGAAAGTTACGGAATATTTCAGAGTTTCTGCTTTTGATTTTCAGCATTTCAGCATTTAAATATATATCTATAAAAAATAAATAAAATTGAATAAAATATTATATAGCATATGGATATATTTGATCAAATAATTGTATGTGGGAATGATGCCACTGAAAATGTGGTGAAAAAAAAAATCTCTATGTGGAGATCCCTACACCTGGCGCAATGCAAGTGTTTTTTTTGTTTTGTTTTTTTTGCTGGTTAAAGCCTGACACAGTTGTCATTTTCACATTCTGCGCTATGTTGTTTAAATGGCAAATACATTTGTGTGCCCATGTGTGCTGGTCTGAAAACGAGGTTTCGCCAGCATCAGTGGTGCGCTCGCTTATTAATGACATAGATTTGCCGCCATAGATTAAGTGTGTTTTCCGCGAGCTGGTTGCTGCTGCTGCGGTGGGACGGAGCATCGCGATGCCGGCTCAGCGTACTGATGTCTATCGGCCATCGGCGATGGACGATGGCATCGTCTATCGACCCAACCCTATCCTCTGCGTCTTCTGCGGCTCAGATGTCTGGAGTAACTGATGACTGCTACGTTTATTGCTACATCCAACAAAGAAAATGCCTCCATCACTCAATTGGAGATGTCTTCTTTCTCCTGCACTGGAGTTGACACCGTAATAAACTGATGACCGCTCATTTAGGGCGGGTCTAAGGTAAGACAAGCCTTGTCAATCAAATATGGTGGGAGGGGCCTGTGCCGAACCACATCATTCTGACAGGAATCTGAGAACAGCCTGATTTGAAAAAGGATTTTAAAATGAGGATTTATAAAAAAAACAGTGTGTGGATTTGTATCACTATAGGATGGATGTGTACACACACTTCCAAGACACATTTAAGTCCAAACTAAATGTAAAGTGAATTCTGCATCCAGTGACCTTTTAAAGGGTATGGGAGTTATGCCCAAAACACACCCATTACTCATTAAGAGAATAGGGACAACCCTTTTATCACTGGTTTTCTCAACCGTTTTTATAACTGTTATATTCGTAATCACCTTTTACAATGAATCTTCTCTACTTCATTCAAGTCTCATTTTGTGCAGCAGTGTGTGTTTTTCAACTCAACCTTTTTCTCCCATTCCTAACCATTTGCGAACACCTGCGCTCTGTCCAGGAGCTTGTGCCATCGAAAGCAGCTGTTTGATTGTCAGCTTGCCGTCCTCGTCCCAGGAGCCACATGAAAAGCATCGGCTGATTTGCCAGTAATGTTAAATATCGATCTAGCGCTCTGGGCTCAACCCTGGTCTCGTATTCATTGCAGTACCTCAGAAGCTTTTGCCCGAGGCTCCACGGTCTCATTGGCCCTCAGCACATTTGAAGGTGGACCGCTTGATGTGCTTTCGTTTCTCTCCAGACCTTCTGGATTGGCTAACATGTTTTTGATCCGACCGTATCAAAGTTCAGACTTCCTTTGGGAATATCAGCCCATTTCTGGGTGTTGGAACCCATTGTTTGATTTTCTTTTTTTTCTCTGTGTACCCAGTTGTTTGGGCTGCCCAGTATAGCCAGCAGGCTGACGTCAGGGCTGATGGTCTGAAGGCTTTACTGCTCCAAACAACTGCCACTAATGGTGTGTTGGCCTCAGGGCAGGTGGATGGGGAACGCGACTTGAGCCAGATGCAGAAGCCCAGTGCACCGAGCTCCCCTACAGCAGACTCGTAATCGCAGTCTGTCGCTGTTTTTGTAATATACAAGGTTGGCACCTATGGTTTCATAAAGAAGCTCTAACATCCATGGAACATTTGCATTGTGCAAAACAATCTTCATCTAAAGTTCTTTAAATGGTTCTTAGAAGAACTGCTCACCTGAAATAAGGATATCACTTTGAAAACCCTGAGAACAGACTATGAGGATAGATGTTGAGAAGTCATAACAAAACCCCATTGCTGTATAGTTACAGATTGGAACAAAAATACACAATCCTTCAATTACTTGATTGGACCTTAATTGGAGGTTAAAGCCTCAAGTGAGAAAAAAATCCTTCCAATTTCATTCCAAAACCAAATCGTTCCAAGACACATTTTTCCCTTTAAGCTTTGGTATGGAATTTCTTCTTTTTTTTATGTGAAAATATTTACAATTTAACATGTTTTTCTATTTCGGTATATTGTAATATGTAATTTTTTTCTGTGACGTAAAGCTGAATTTTCCACATAACTCCAATATACAGTGTCACATGATCCTTCAGAAATCATTGTACACAGAAAATGTATTATCATCAGTGTTGTGCTGCTTTTGAACTTTTGATCCGTTTAATTCATCCTTGTTGAATTTTAAAAGAAAACCATGTAGCGTAAATGTGAAAACATTTGGAGTCTGCTGTCGGTTTGATTAGATTGATTGGGATTGATGGAAATCCATGCTTGTAAACGTCCATCATTCATTCTTTTTTTTCTTGTTTTCTTTGCGAGTTTGAGATTTGAAACGAGAAGGTGGAAAATATGTCCTGCCGTTTATGAGGAGAGGACAGATTTAGATGGTTGAAATGTGAATCATGATGTGTTTTTCGTCAAATGTGAGTACACTATCATGATAGATTCATGTTTTCCTTGAAAAGTTTTATGTGGCATCACTAATTCCTACCATTTTGGATTCCACTGGCCTGATGGGATGCTTGTCATAGGGTTTATTTACTGGCCTACAAACATAACCACATTATGTGCAATAATAAAACGGTGGGTAAACTTATTTTTGCTGTTGCCATGATCTTTTTTTCGTATTATTTTCAGCTGACATTTTGTTGGGTGGCTGCATTTGGTCTAATCCCGCGGCCATTTGTTTGAACTATTAAACCAATTTGTGCTGGAACAGCTATCCTGTTTCACAGAGCTTAATCATGATATTTGAGTGCTTTTTGTGTCTCATTATGTGTAATTATCTCCTTCTCGGCATTCAGAGGGCAGGTTTTTCAGGGAATTTTTCTTTCCACCATAAAACCCAAACTATGTCTCCATGACTTCCAGTCAGTGTGTCCATTCATTAAATATCCTTGTGCTATAGCAGTGTTTTTTCTTTGCTTTTTTTTTTTTTTTGTAAAGCTGGTTAAGTTGTTGGGAATAAGAGAAAATTGCCATGTTGCCAAAAGTTCATGACCGTGTTTTTTAAATTGAATGTTGTTAAAAGGAGCAGACAGTTCTGGCCAATAGTTCTGTTTATAGGTTTTTTTTTACACACTGTGTTTGGATTAGAGAGAAACCGATATTAAAAAATATTTAATTACCGTTGGGTTTAATGACCAAACTGAATACACATTTTATATTATATAAATTATTATTATTTATTTATTTATTTAACAATATTTTAAATTCATTAATTTAGATTGACCTTAAATAAATAATAATTAAATAGAGGTAGTTAATTTATTTTATTAATTAACATTGTTCAAACTAAATTATTGACCAAAAGCTTTTTAATTTTGTCATACATGCATGCATTCATTCATATATATATATTTATATATGGAAATATATATGCCTTTTATTTCCCTTTATTTTTATTTTCTGTAATGGTGAGCAGTGCATATGCAGATGAAAAAAAATAAATAAATTATCGATTACTAGTGTGCATTTAGTTTGCATCTACCAACACCAGTATATAAAAAGCGGAATGGCCAATACAGCAATATACACACATACAGAGATAAAAATAAAAAAAAAATCTTTTTTGCACAATACTTCCTCTAAACTGTCCAAATGTTGGCCCATATATCTGTCTCTAGAGTGCATCTCAAGTGCTGTTGTGCAATTGCTATATAGAACAGAGCGTCTGCATTATGCAAGTTGTTTTCATTTTTCATGTTTGTTCAGTTGTAGTTCTGCGTCATACCTTGAGGTTTGCCGAGAGTTTTTCCCTCTTCAGATCTTTACATAATAATCTTCCGTGTCTATGAATCGAATGTCGTGTGAATCCTGCTCTTACATTACATCACCACTTCTCATGAAGGGATCCCATGCTCTGGGAACTTCTGCTGATAGCGAAGTGAATGATATAGCAATGGTCTTTCATCACCAAAACTATTTTTAACCGCTTTCTCAGGGCCTTATTGATCCGAAACGAGAATGTTTGCCACGTCACATGCCCATGAAGGAACATGAAAGTTAATTTCTGTCATGTAATTTTCCAGCAGGAGGAAGTGTAATTTGGTGTCGAAGGATGACCGATCGTATTTTCTCGATCTTGGGTGGTAGTTTTGTTTCGTTGAGTCGATCTCACAAGTAGGTTTCCTGAGTTCCCGGAGTCTCCTGGCTCAGGTTGTGGGGAGATCGCGCTCACAGGCCTGAACAAGCCCCGTGATTAATTGCTGGCAGGCTGAACTGTGGGGATCTTACGTCAATAAATCGTCATGAAGGCAACTCTCCTGCTTCGAACATAAACACAGAGACAGGCCCGGCTGTGACTGAAGCCCGGCCAGCGCTAGTTAGGGCTCTACAGGCCCTTTGAGGCGCTAGCACAGTTTATTTAACACCCAAATTTTATTAGCGGCGATCTAGCCGCAGGTCTCTCTGGGCTCTTTAATCTGCTGAAAGCAAAGGCATGGATTTGCAAGTCGAAGAGTCATCCTTGTCTCAGACAAATGAGGGTACATTTAATTCAAACCCAGTGACTTCAGCTAGCCTTTTTGTCTTGTTTTCTTTCCAGAACCAAGTTAAATACAAAGAAAGGGTTTGATATTGGTGTGGTCTCCTTTACATATTTGTGGCTGTGAACAGTTTTAAGTGCTAATCATATCAAGTTTTTAATAGATGTTTGAACAGTTGATGGATCTTTGATCTAGTATTTATTTTTTAAATGTTGATTGCGGTGTGAATGGGATTTTAATATTTTATAGATTTCAATGTGATTTTTTTTTATTTTTTTTTTATTTATTTTTTTTAGATTTAAATTTGTTTTTAATTTAATATCTGCATAACCAAATGATTTACATTTTCGCGTGAATTAAGCGGCGCGAATGATGCGATTTGTGCGAATTGAACGCTTGGCGCGTGATTCGCGTGAAACGCTCAAGTTGAAAAATCTGAACTTTGGCGATAACCAATCAGGAGCTTGCTCTTGTAGTGACACGATTACTAGCAAACGGAGGCAGAATTCCAAAAATATGGAGGACAAAATCAAAAGCTGTACGATACATCTTCGTACATTTAATATAAACAGGAATAAAAAGGATATAAATACTAGATTCATTAAACCAATATTTGCCTATTAGATATACCCAAAACTAATTTCACCTCATGTCTAACCACCACAGAGACTGGAAGCGCCTGGCAGAAGCCCCTCCCATAACGCAAAATCGCGTTTGTTGTGAAGCAAATTTCACGCGCGAATTGAAGCGAGTGAACTCAAGATGTTCAAGCGTCCAACTACGCGTGAAAAGCGCAGTTTATTCGCGCAAGTCGCATCTGGTGTAAACGTAGCATAAGTCTTATGTAAAACAACTTGGAGCTACTTAACTACAGCAGATGTCTGATTGAAATGATGATTCCTTTTGTTAGCTATTTTGCTTAGTTCTTACATAAGTACACACAAAATATAGTGGGAAACCTTTTCTGTTGTAGGTTTCTAATATTTTTAGCCTTTCACATGTTGATTCGAGCTCACTACTTGTAGCTAACCTAACCTACACTCCTACATTCCTTTCCTTTTAGAGAGGCAATGCTTGCTGGAGGTGAATCCTACAGTACATTCATGCAGAAGGATCTTGAAGGAAAAGGGAATTAGACCCTTTTGCACGCACAGATGCACTGAAACCCGAAATATCCCTCGATCCTTTTTTCAGCTCCAGTTCGGTAGCAGATGGTTTTGAATAATTCATGACAAGTTTGTGGGTAGCATTCAGCATCGCATTTATCCTGAGGACTGTTAAATTTCTCGAAGAACTCCTCTTCCCAAAAATGATACAAGTGCGACATGATGTTCTTAAGTGCTGCAATTTCACCAGAACTGTATCTTTTTTTTTTTGTATTGTTACATTTGCATGACAAGTAAGCACATTTTACGTTCAAAATGTCAGTACAGTAATGCGTTTTAGGTTTGAGTTTTAAAATGACCATCTTTTTCCAGTAATGTGATTTTAAATTTGTTGTACTTCTGCTTTAGGGCGATGAGAATTGGTCCATAATTGCAGAAAAATTAAATGCAAAAAAAAAAAACTAATGCTCATAACAATAGGCCACGTTTTCTAGTATTTCTAATATTAGAAGATAAAAGATTTTTCAAATTTAGTGTGAAATTTGACATTTTTTCATAGTTTTCTTTCTTTCTTTCTTTCTTTCTTTCTCTCTTTAAATAATTGAAGAATATTATATAAAAGGATACAATGATGTCTTAAAGTCTAAGACAACTGAAATTGCTTAAATTTTGCGTTTAAATATCTGTAAAACAGTTTCACTAAAAAGTTAGAATAATATCTAATTTGTTGTATTTTGTAGTACTTCAGATAATAGGTGTCACTAATTTGCACCAAATGTTTTCATTTAAACTCATTTCTTTAAAAAAAATTCTCAAGTTCACGTCATGCATTTTGAAAAATTACGTTTTTCTTTGCCATTCAGGGCTACCATAGAAGAAAGTTTTAGTCAACATTTTTCCTTGTATAGATAAACTATATAAATAAACTTTTCCACTATAAAGAACCTTTTGTGCTGTGGAAAGTTTCCGTGGATGTTAATGCATTGATGGCAGTAAAGAACCTTTATGTTTAAGAATGTAACTTTTCTTTGTTGTGCTATTCAGAGTATTGAAACGAAAAAAAACCCATGTCTTCCAGGGCCAGAGTCAGGACTTTAGAGGAAGTTAATTACCCAAGCAGTGATGTTGGAGGCCAGTGTGTTTGTTTAAAGTGTTCAGTGGCCTGTATTACAGGAGGTGATTTTCAGGGGGTTTTGTGGGTAAATAAGTGTGAATATTAGTCTGTGAAGTATAGAATTAGCGTTGTAAGGTCACCAAAATGTCATTGTTATTACCGAACAAGTGCTCTGGAAAATTCGCCGCTGTGGAAAGATAGATGTGCTGGCGGAAGCCCGAGAGGGGAGGACTAGTTTAAACAAAACCTCCTCAGAACAATGAAAATGATGAGAGAGTAATGAGATTTATATGCCGTCATTGTCTCATTTCTACGTTTTCCATAATATCCAATTTGTCTAATCCAATTCGGGGTGAAATATACCCACGTTCCGCCTTTTGTATTGAATTTAAGAAATGCTCCAGGCTCCGCTTTGCCAAAAGGGAAGTTTCTCATTCATTTATGAGTTTTGCAAAATGTGATATGACATTGTTATGAATAGGCACTCAAAGCTAATCCCGTGTTTATGGATGTCTTCCTCTATAGATGGCATGCTTGTCATTTCTTCATATTAAGGCATTATCACATTCCTCTCGTTTTTACAGATGGCATCACTCACAGTTACGTAGACGGATTTGTAAAACCCAGAGTCTGGGCCACATGTGAATTTGCAAAGTTAAGGGCTTTTTGACGTAGACTGTGCATGCCACCATTTAAAATGTGTTTTATAGCCGCATCTAGCACACATCAAGGCGCACGTATGCCAGTTTGTCTCCCAGATGAGTTCGATTAAAGCTTTAGAGACCGGAGCGAGCAGGCCAATCTTGATGAGGCAAGCCGCTTCATTACGAGGCAGACGGCTGGCCAAACCGACCGGCCCACCGCTGTAGGACCGTGTAGTTAACCAGCTCTTGTGGGAAAGGCACCAGCTTCAAAGTGCCAGAGCCAGATGTGACGAGATGTTTTCTTTAAATAATCCTCAACATCTCTTGTTTTTTTGCAAGCAGGGTTGTTTCACAGGCCACCACAGTTTGTTTCCATTTCCTCTGTGAATTGTGAGCTTGCGGTAGTGTGTTTTGTGTTCAAGAAGGTCATGGGTGTGTGAGTGAGCATGTTTAAAATGCTTTGTTTAAAGGGGTTATTTCTCAGCTAAACTCACAGAAGAACTCAAAGCTTCTTTCCTAGTAAAACCATGCTACAAAGATGGCACAAATGGTTTAAAAATGGCATTTAGGTAGCAAACAGAATATGGAATTGCAAGAAGTAGAATTTAAATTGAAACATTCCGAAATTCATATAACTCATTTTTAAATGGGCTGAAATTGCGCCCTTTATTCGGCTGAACTGCACAGGACTTTCTCAGGAAGAATGTCTCTGGAGAATTGTGTGTTTGGTTGTAAGGAAAAGATAACTTTGTTCAGTTTCCTAAAGAACCTAGCGTTACGTGAATAGTGGTTTTCCGGGGCTGCAGCAATATTTCACAAGTGTGTTTGTTGATGAACATTTTGTAAACAAAGCCCAGTTTGATGCTGCGTTTGCACATTGTTTGATACTGAAAGATGGAGCCGTCTTGGCTATAAAAGATCCCGGGCAGGATTCAGAACCGCAGACGGTAAGTGAAACGGAATCATGTCTTTTTTGTTGCAACTGTCGCAAGTGATTGTCACCCTTTAGCTCCGCCCACACGGCACGCCTCCAGGAGAGAATCGTTAAGCTGTATGTTTTTTTATATAAAAAAAATATGATAAAAGTAAAGACATTTTGGCAATATGAAGGTTACAGTACTACTCTGTAGGCACTCAAGGTTAACTTAAGTTTGGGTGAATTTGTGTGTTATATACCCTTTAAGTAGAAAGGTTAGTCACACCAAACTTTAAAAATGGATAGATTGATAGAATAAATGTAAGAATGGATGGAT
>JAUMHQ010000315.1:3348026-3377987 GCA_032361165.1 Enteromius paludinosus | reverse complement strand
TATCTATCTATCTATCTATCTATCTATCTATCTATCTATCTATCTATCTATCTATCTATCTGTCTATCTGTCTGTCTCTCTGTCTGTCTATCTTGTCTATCTGTCTGTCTCTCTGTCTGTCTATCTCTCTGTCTATATCTATCTATCTGTCTATCTCTGTCTATCAAGTCTATCTGTCTATCTGTCTGTCTGTCTATGTCTATATCTATGTCTATGTCTGTCTATATCTGTCTATCGATCTACCTGTCTATGTCCATCTATCAGTCTATCTGTCTGTCGCCGACCTATCTATTTAAAATAAATGTTTTTATACAATATTGCCACAAAAATACTGAGCAGCAAATCAGATAATGTGACAAAGTTTGACGTATTGATGCTAAAAATTCACGCAGTACTAAAATGAATTTTAAGTTATTTTAAATAGAAAATCTTATATTAAACTGTAGTGATATTTCACATTATTACACATTTTTACAGAATTTTTATTTAAATAAGTAAAATTAAAAGTTAGTGAGCCTTAAAGACTTTTTTAAAAACCTTGAAGGAATAGGCTGTTTAGGCAGCCCAAAAAAGGCTGTTTTGGATCACCAATGTGATCTCCCATCGTATTTTCTTTTCCTGGTGTGGGAGTCAATGGTGACCCAAAACAGCCTTTTTTGGGTGAACAAACTGTCTTCAAAATATCTGGCTTTGTGTTCTTCAGAACTAAGAAATTCATTCAGATTTGGAACTACTTGAGGGTCAGTACTGTAAATGATGACAGAATTTTCACTATTCCTTTAATATCTGTTGTTGATAACTACAGCGTGCATGACTATAGCACTCGCACGAACTGCTATGTTAACTTCTACCGATTTTCAAGGGATGAAGATGAAACTTTAAACATATTGCAGCACTAATGTCATGTCCATAATAAAGATATTTTTGAAAGTTATGAAGCGATCACGGTCACCTTGTCTCCTCTATAGGGACAGTTTCTTTGTGCGTCTGAAGGATTAGTTTGGCTTACGGTGCATTTCTCTTTCACGTTCTCTCTCTCTATCCTTCCCTGTCCGCTGCTCCCTGAAGAAACAGGGTCATTGCGCTACTCCACCTCTCTCTCTCTCATCCCTCCTCTTTTTCTCTCTTCAGAGCTGGCTGAGCTCCAGAGCGACTGGAGTCCGGCCAGGTCAGTCCAGCACTGCTAAAGCTGAGAGGGTGGGGTGGGCAGAGGCAGAGGGCGGAGCCTAACTGTTTCCCCGACAGATCTGAGCAATCCTACGACAATTCAGCACAAGTTTTAGTGCTTACTATGAAGCCTATATTGCATAGCGATTTCTCACTCTCTGCTGATTCAACACCTAAAAATGCATTTGTCCAAGGCTCTTTTGCTGACTCAAGTTTAGACTATTTATTATCGGAAGAGAGATCAATTGACTCATGAAGGTAGAGGTGCTCCTTGAGAAAAAAATATTTTTATATTTAATATTATTAAAATTTTTGATGCATAATATTTTTGTTAGAATTTTATTTTAAGTTTTCTAAATTATAGATTTCAGAAAGAATCTCTTAAAATTGTGGGATAAATGTCACTTTTTTTTTTTTTTTTTTTTTATATTCTATACACATATACATGCACATACTTTTTAAGTAATCACTATTTATCCCAACTAACATAAAGTTTTGAAATATATAAATATACAAAAAAGTGTTATACAAGTTATATAGTTAAAAATACTTTTAAAGTTTAAATGATGTTGGAATAATTTCACATTCAACCTTCAAGTAATCGGTTTAATAGCATATTTTTTGACTGAAGGCAAGTATACAAATCACTTAAACACTAAATTCTAAATTAAATATAGATGAATCCTTGAAGCTGCATAAACGATTGATTTCCAGACATCACAGCAGCTGGGTTATTAGGTTATTTGGCTGCTATTACTTTAAGAGCTACCACTGCTGAATGTGACGCTGATCTGACAGAGCTAACTGATAAGTTGAGTAAGATTCAAAGCCATTTTCAGGTCCATACATAAGCTAAAGAACCAGCTTGCTTCCGCTTTAAAAAATAAGCTAGGTAATGCTTCATTCATTGTAGATTTTGTCAATCTTTAGCAGCTTCACTGAGCTAAACAGGAAAATCACAAAAACAATTAATGGAACATAACTGGAGGCAATTCAGGTTCTGCCATAAAGCAGCTCTAAAAAACAACAGTGTCTTTATTTACCTCAAGCCAGTCCTAAACGGAAGTGACTGTGAGCAGTCTTTTCAGCAGGATGCTTTGTAGGCTGTGAGAGGTAGATGGCAGAGGTTTAGGAGGAAGTCACCCGTGTACTGTACATGGGTTTTTGGAGGGAGAATGCTGGCTGGTCCAGGTGCCAGCCCTCACAGATGGTCATCAAGCCTCCTGCCTGGCCCTCTGAATGTGGCACCCCGTCCGCCCGTCTTGGCACCCGTGTCCAGGTCAGAGCTGCCAAGCGAAGCGGGCGTCAGGCTGTAGACTTCGGTGTGCTGACTAGCGTTCTTTATACATCTCATTCGTAGACTTTCTACATCCGGTGTTGGTTCTAGAACGATCATCAATAGCTTGTCTCAAAGTATTAGTGATCACTGTGGTGTAAAAGCAGGATTTATTCTATATTTAATATACATTTTTCATATTTCTTAATCTGGGCATCCCAGCTGTCACTTTAGTCAAACATTGACTTGCTATATTACTCCAAGCTGATTCACACTGATTGGACCCTTCTTACGGACATCACAGTCCAGCTCTTCCTGTAGTAGTAGCTCAAATTGCCATCATATTTTGCCATATTTATGTTATTCTTCAATGGTAACTATTGTAAATACATGATACTACGAAACACATAATTTTTTTGTCAATCTTTTTCTTTCTTTCTCTCTTTTGTGTGAGCAGTTGGTTCCATGTAATCAGAACGTATCTGTCCAGATGTGTGCTGTGACTACGATGGTGTTCGTTCTACATAAATGCATCTATCAATCTCTGTATTCTCCTGCCGCTGATGGATTGACAGCTTGAGTGTTTTGATTGATTGACGGATGTATCATTCTGCAGCAGTCTAAGTCTGTGAGTCCAGCTGTCAGTCAAACTGGCCGTAATGGCTTGTTAGAGGAGCATTGCGTAATGCTCTAAATGTTGCCGGGACCAGAGCAGATCAATACTAGCCTTCATCCACCACACCACATGCTTTTCTACGACCTGCCGGAGAACAGTCTCCACCCGTGATCAGTTTGAAATGCAATTCCTTCTCAAATCAAAGGTGAAGTGTGTTGTTTCTGCACTTTAAGTATCGCCAACTGGAATTGTAAGAAGTGATTTTTGTAAACCAGTTTTCTTAAACATTGCGCCATTCTTCCAACAGATAGTGCCACTCTTTGTGCCACTTGTTGGGCCGATGTTGCTATGCCTGGCCACTCAAACAAACAGCTGAAAATATTGAAAGTTGACAGTGTTTTTAGATTTTAGTGGGAATACAACCTACATCTTACTTAAAGGTGTCTTTGCATATTATAGTCAACACAAAACAGCAATCGCAGCCCATTTGTCATCTGCATTTTTGAGTTAAACAGGATATTCCTTGAGCAAAAAAAAATATTCCAGTGCAGTATTAGTTTTAACGTTGAAAGAAAGCAAGCTAATAATAAATACACTACACTACATAATAATACATAAAAAACTGCATGAATGTGAGGGGGAAAAAACATTACAAACAGATAAAAATTCTGTAAAAATGTGATACAAAATATGTATATATATATATAATATGTCATTAATAAGTCAGTGGCTGCTGTCAACTGCATGGTAACCATCATGCCTCAAAATATCATCTTTTATGTTCAGCAGAAACTTGTTTGGAATAAGGGGAAGGTTAAGTAAATGATGACATAATTACATTTTTGTGTGAACTATCCCTTTAATTTTAACCTGAGAAAGAGATCCTTTTTTTAATGTAATCTGCTGGAATGGACTGATCGGGCTTCTGTCGTGTGCTCCTCCACGCATTACATGGACTGTAACGAGATGAGAGCAGGATATTAGACGGACTAATAGCAGAGGAATATGTCTTTTATGGGAAGCAGCATGGCCTTTATTGCACAGACTGAGTGAGAGAAAACAATCATGCTGTAAGGTTACCCGCAGATACACAGACCATGTGCTTCCCCACAAGCATGTTTTCAAACAGCCGTTATTTCCTTGACGGCTGCCGAGGTCCAGACTGACTCCTGACTGATTTCCGGCTGAGTGGACTATATTTTAACCCAATTTCTTGGCCTCCGTCTTGTTCTAGAAGAGCAATAGCTACACGCCCTATAAATGGAAGATTGTGAGTTTTGTATGTGTGTTTGGGAGGAGGAGGGGGGTGGTCGTGTCTAGACTGTATACCATTTGAGCGGGATGCCTTCGCTCTTATTTTCTGCTTTCTGAGTAAGAGGGCATTTGTCTGTTGAAATGAGCCCATAACACTCCTGTGCTATTGCAATTCAGGATTGGGGGGGTCTGCTGCACACTCTATAGCCATATTCTGTTCAGTTTTGTTTTCTGAGTTTGGCTGTCTTTTCGAACTAAATTGGTCCTGTTGTCCACTACAGTGGACATGCTGTAAAATTGAAGAATTTCTTTTTAGCCAAAAGATGTAGGAAACCACACAAAACAAAAAAAATGATGACACTTTTTTTCCTATATATATATATACAGACAGATATACTGACACTGTACTAATAATACTTTCAATCAGTCATCGCTCCCAAAATGAATTCAACCTGTCATCTTGTTAATGATAAAGATATATAAAGTTATTATTTTTAATAAATGTGTTATCTTTTCTGTGTTTTGGATAAATAGAAGTAAATAAAAATGTATTGCAGTACAATTATTATTTCATACATTATAGGGTTGGGTTGATAGACAATGCCATCGTCCAATCGCCGATGGCCGATAGACATCACGATGCTGAGCTGGCATCGCGATCCTTCACCCCGCCGCAGCAGCAGCAACCAGCTTGCTGAAAACACACTTAATCTATGGCAGCAAATCTATGCCATTTAATAAGTGAGTAAATCATTTCCGCGAGAGGAAAACAGATGTACATGTGAAGAAACGGGGCCCGCAAGCTCATAACCCTTGCGTGTGCTTAATATGTCATACGCGCGCAATTCAAGCACACGGGCGCAATCATTCCTGCGCCCGATCTTTCCCCATTCCCCATTCCCCCCGCCCCCCCACAACCGCCACAGACGACCATGATGCCATCGTCCATCGCGATGTTTCACGTTAGACATCCTATGATGCCAAATTGGTCGACATCGCCCAGCCCTAATACATTAATATACACTCACCTAAAGGATTATTAGGAACACCATGCTAATACGGTGTTTGACCCCCTTTCGCCTTCAGAACTTCTACGTGGCGTTGATTCAACAAGGTGCTGAAAGCATTCTGTAGAAATGTTGGCCCATATTGATAGGATAGCATCTTGCAGTTGATGGAGATCCCGTTCCAACACATCCCAAAGATGCTCTATTCAGTTGAGATCTGGCGACTGGGGGGCCATTTTAGTACAGTGAACTCATTGTCATGTTCAAGAAACCAATTTGAAATGATTCGAGCTTTGTGACATGGTGCATTATCCTGCTGGAAGTAGCCATCAGAGGATGGGTACCTGGTGGTCACAAAGGGATGGACATGGTCAGAAACAATGCTCAGGTAGCCCGTGGCATTTAAACGAAGCCCAACTGGCACTAATGGGCCTAAAGTGTGCCAAGAAAACATCCCCCACACCATTCCACCACCACCACCAGCCTGCAAAGCCTCTTTTTCCTATTTGTAGTGAAGATGAGTGGTACCCGGTGGGGTCTTCTGCTGTTGTAGCCCATCCACCTCAAGGTTGAGCGTGTTGTGGCTTCACAAATGTTTTGCTGCATACCTCGGTTATAACGAGTGGTTATTTCAGTCAAAGTTGCTCTTCTATCAGCTTGAATCAGTCGGCCAATTCTCCTCTGACCTCTAGCATCAACAAGGCATTTTCGGCCATAGGACTGCCGCATACTGGATGTTTTTCCTTTTTCACACCATTCTTTGTAAACCCTAGAAATAGTTGTGCGTGAAAATACCAGTAACTGAGCAGATAGTGAAATACTCAGACCGGCCCGTCTGGCACCAACCACCATGCGACGCTCAAAATTGCTTAAATCACCTTTCTTTCCCATTCCAACATTCAGTTTGGAGTTCAGGAGAACAACCACAGGACCACACCCCTAAATGCATTGAAGCAAATGCCATGCGATTGGTTGATTAGATAATTGCATTGAGAAATTGAACAGGTGTTCCGAATAATTCTTTAGGTGAGCGTATTTCTACAGTTATGATTTTGATAAAACAAGACAGAACAATGCAAATGGCCTCTGTTTCTTTGCAAGCTTTGGCAATTCTGTTTGATGCCATTAAGAACGTGAAAAATCTGCTGAACAAAGCTGTTCTCGGATCTGGTTCTTATCTCACAAATTAATCAGCATATTTCCGCACAAGACTTCAGACAGCTTCCATACTGCAAATGAATGGACATTTGGACGGACTCCAATTGAAATGCCATCCACTCATTTAGCTCTTATTCAAGAAATTCAGAGCTAAATGAGCTTTTTTCTCACACACACACACACATTTCTGAATTCTGCCCCTTGAATGTTTGTTTATTCAATGCTTTGCCTAATTTGATTGTTTCCAGGCAGCACAGATCCCATTAACATGCTGTATATCCACAGTGTAGGATTAATGAACGGCCGTCCCACAATCCTGAGCACTTTACCAGCCTCACAACACAGAGCAGAGGACCTAACTTCATCTCCGCACTTTTCATGGCTCCACGACCGTCATTTGCTCCTCTTAATACGAGAGTGTTATTTTTCTGCTTTTAAAAGCCTCCATGCATCTGTGTACTTACTGCCTGTATTATTCATGCTCATACAGCGCTCTGCCTCACCCGCATCATTTCTGACAGCTGAGAGAGAGAGAGAGAGGATCTGAGCATCTCTGAAGCCTCTGGTCAAAGCCCGGCCAACCCAGGGTCCGCAGGGGCCTGGAGCTCTTGAGTGGAGACACCAGTGGGCTAATGGAGCAGCACACCCACTGCCTCAGCTGTGAGAGTGTGATGACCCTGAGGGACTGAGTAAATATGAATGAGGTATTTCCTCCCACGTGCTCCTCCTCGCAGCAGAAGCCATTGATGTTGTTTTGACATCCGAGTGTGAGAGAACAAAAGCGGCAGAGCCTGAGCAGACTGAAGAGGGCTGGGCTCTTCCAACGCACCACTCCGTGACTTTGACCAACACGTGTCTTAACCAGCTGTGATATGATAAAGCAGAACCCGACAGTGATCATGGGAGGGAAATGAACCCCTTAGCCCCCCAAGGAAGCAGTGTCTCTCCTGAGGTACAAATCCCATTCAAAAAGAGACCATTAAAAAGAATGCTAAGGGGTTAACCTTTTGAGCGGTACGGTCCCACATATGGGATTTTTCGTTCCATGCCCCTGGGAGTACAGTCCCACATATGGGATTTAGAACGTTCGGTGACGTCGCATAACTGCCAAACTGAGCCAGAGAGAGACGTGCACTGTGCATGTCATATTATCACAACTTACACAGTGTTCTTAACCAGATAATGCATATTTTAGGTTTCTGACATTTAAATACACATAAGCACTAGCGAAACAATGCATTTAGAGCTTATGAAATACACACAGATGTCTATGGAAGCGACAATAGCAACCGATGTGTGTTATTCATGTCAGATATACATACTGTAAGTAGCTGTAAAGTTCACTCTATTCTTCACTCAGTTCACCAGCCACTTACTATCATGTATTTCGGGAGTAATTGATGAATTTATGTGTGACGGGACTCTCTGAACTGCAGCGCGAACAAACATGGCGGCGCCCATCTCATGTTACAGATCACGATAAAGATCATTTATAAAGGTTTTTAAACGACGAAACACACTTATTAACATATATTTGTGCATCGGAATATCAGATTGTTCATGGCACAGTGAGCTAGTTTGTGAATATTTGAAATAATTAGAAAAAGAAAAACGAAATATAAGCGATCCATGTTGCGCTCGCGGTGTGTCACAAGCAAGACGCGTCGCCATGGAAACAGTAAAGGCGAACGTTCCAAATAACGGTCGCCTAAAAATCACTTACTCCGGGGGGACCGCTGGAATATTTTAAACTCAATGCTGAAAGGGTTAATACACAGAACATGCCAATTTTAATTAAAAGGAAAGTTTAATGCCTCATATAGGCTAACGAAAAATCGCTGTTCACGTGGGTGTGCCGAAACGAACAGCGCGAACCGAACGGTTCGATAAAGAACCGAAAACCGCTGCATCCCTACTTTGAATCAAGAAGTTGCCATCAAAACCTTTTACAGATTTATTTATTAACCGTTAATCATTTTTTATTTCATATTTATTCATTTTCAAATAATTTTATTCTAAATTAAGAAAATATTGTTCATAATAAATTGAGTTTGAATGTCAGCAATTGCTATGTATGTGTTTTACGATCTCTAAATGATCTCTAATGTAATGTCATTTAAAACAATAATAAAGAAATTAACATTTTGATTGCTCATAAACATGCTGTTAAAATTCAAAGAAAGAAAGCTGCCATTCTAACATTTGTCCTAAAATAGTTAACTATACGTATTTTCTACATGAAACCCATTGCTTGTTTGGGGTGGTTTTGGGGTGCTTATTCCAAAAGTAGTGGCTGCTTCTCATGAAATATGCATTTTGTGGCATCTTTGCTTTTGATTACCATTTGTAAAATGCAAAAACCTTATTTTTATGCCTTAATCTCCAGGAAAAACAGCCAATAGGCATGGTTTCTTCCTCTGAAAGTCGTCTAGACAATTTGTATTACTATTATTATTATTAGTTAGTTTTTTTTACAAATCAGTGTATTTTTTTATTTATTAATTTATTATTATTATTAGTTTTTTTAATGCAAAGCTGTGTTTTGAAAAGATTAAAATAGAGTATATGTTATAGTAAATGAATAAAATTTTAATAAATAATGCTCCTGAGGGCCAATATGAAAAATGATCATTTGGGATCCTCCGTCACAATTTGACAAACTGAATTTTACACAAGGTTCTTAATCCAGTGCATTATTCCAGTTTACAGAACGTGTCGTGAGTTTTAGTTGATTGGGCAGGCTTATTTGATCTACACAAGTATTAAGACCTCGACAGAGTCTCTTGGATGTTCGCGAAGCATTTTATCCTTCACGTTACCATAACAAGTCTGTTGGGAGCTGCCTTTTCCCCTCAAAGAAAATTCCCATCGGGATTCTACAGGAACGACTCAAAGAGAATTGGACCAGGTTGAGCAGTGCTTGTGCAGTTATCATTTTTTTCAAAGTTCGCTCGAGTAAATCTGCTTTTTATTTTAGCATCAGTGTGAATCACGTGGAGACTGTTTAGTGTTGGACCTGTTTCGAGTTTTTTTTGTGGGACGTTTCTTCAGTCCATGCAGTTGATCAGCGCTCTTGTCTTGTGTGTTTGTGTGTGTGTTTTTTTGGCGAGATCCAAGAGGAGAGTCCAGAGCCATTCAAAGCAGCAATTAGCTGCAGTGAGCAAATAAACTGTAACACAAACTTTGCATGAAGAGCTGCAATTATCTTGTTTGTGGGAAGCAGAGTGAAATTTGGGAGCATCTATACTCTGGGCAGGCTTATTTGTAGATCCTGGCTTTCTGTTTGAGTGTTTTACACACTACCTGACAAAAGGCTTGGATATATATCTACATTATATATCATATGGGTGCTATTACTTTTCAGTGTCCGAGAGAGCTCAACATGCTGCAAATAGAAAAAGCATCAGCAAATCAAGAAAACATCTTCATCGGTTTGACAGCAGATGCTCACAACACAACCAAATAAACATTTTATTTGCTACACATTTTTTTTATTAATTTGCATGTGTTTTTTTTTATTTGCCTTGCCCTAAGCTCTCTCGGCCACCTAATATCTGCTCATATCCAAACAGAATTGCAACAGTAATTGCTGTTTTGTAAGCATTTAATATTTTAGCATCATATGCTGACTTATATAATGCAGAATTATTGTAAGGAAAAAAATATGTATTTATTTATTATTATTTTTTAATATTTTTATGTTGTCCTAAAATGTGGAAAATTAGGTCTGCATGATTTAGGGAGAAATATAAATATGATTTTACTGACAACATGGGTGATTGCAATCAATCAATCTGTCATCAATCAATAACAACAACTATAATAATAATAATTATTATTGTTATTTATATAAAAAATACTAAATTACTTTTGTAATATTTCACTGTAAAATTCAAAAGAATTGGTATTTAAGGAATATTATACAAACAACAGTTCAATTTAAAGTATTTAAATTACACTATTTTATTTACATATATTTATAGTGAATTTACAATAAATAACAAGCTATGTGTTTGCATTTTTTGGTTTTATTTTAATAAAAAAAAATATTTAACAGCCCTACACTTTTAGAAATAAAGGTACAAATCTGTCACTGAGACATTACCTTTTCAAAAGGTACGCTTTGGACCTATTAGGTATCCACCACAGTGACCGCTTTTCTCCCTATATTTCTAAGCGTGTATGAAAAATAATGCCAGTCAAAAATGTATGTGTTCAGATTTTGTCTGGTAAAATGCTTAGACTTGATTTATCAGAGGTTCACCGGCTTGATTTTGCTCATATTTCTTTGTGTGCTATCGGTTGTTTGTATCCCGGTTCAGCTCTGAAAGGGCTTAAGTAAATGTCTCCGGCATCGTTACACCACTGTTTCTTTTCAGGTTTGGAGGGAGCACTATTAACGCTGGCGTATGAGACAGATGGAGTCTGTGGCCTCACGTGTTTGATTGTAATGAAACGCTGTTATATCTGTCTCTCTCTGCTCTGTGAGTTTGCAGCTGGACAGTTTCACACACACCCAGGCAGGATTATAAATAGCGGGAATCAATAATAAATGACACCGTATTTCACATATTTGGAGTTGGGCTTCAGTGCCCTAAGGGGAGTGGATGAAAATATAATTCTTGCAGTCTTTCTGGCTCTCCCTCTGTATTTCAGGTCTGTCGTTTCCCCCCCGAGTAAAGCGAGGCTTCTTGTTTATACTGTAGCATCCATCTTTTATTTATTTCCCTCATCTGTTTGGCTGGCTGCAGATTTCTCCATTCAGAGCTGATCATTAGAGGAACTGCATTATTTACCATTCTGGCCCGCATCGCTGAAAGGAGGAGAGAAATGGGCAGAGAGAGGGTGTCCTATATCCATAAGCCCATTTTAGCACATTAATGTGGCACAGAGGAGTAAGTGACAGTATCTCCAACAGAGATCGACAGATGTTATTTTTTTTATGAACGATAATGATTCTTTTAATGCAATTCTTTCATTTCTTAACTCACTGATCACTAAGCAACCATTAGGCTATATTAATAGCCTCATATATACATTAATAACAGTAATAATAATATTAGTTTAAAACATTTTTATCTTTCCCCAAAAATATTTATATTATTTTATAGTAAACATTTATAGTATTTTGTTTGTGTAAATAATTTACTAGTGAATAAAAGTATTAATAGTAGTAATAATAATAAAAACAAGTAAATAAATAAATGAATAATTTCTGCTTTTTGACACAATCATTACACAATAATGCAAAATAAAAACATTATTTAGTTATTTAATGATAAATATTGAGATCTACAAGCACAAGTAGAGATAACATTGTTTATAAGTTAACCAATTGTTATATTATATTGTTTTCTTTTCTTTTATATTATTTATTCTGTCATCCTGAAATGTGGTACTGTAAATAGGGCTGCATGATTTGGGTGAAAAATAATAATTTGTGTTTTCCCAATTTGAAGAGTTTTGATAATAATGTGCAATTATCAACATAATAATAATAATGAGAATGATAACAATAATGGTATTTATTTGTTAATATAGACTATTTGTGTGTTCTTTTTTTGGGAACACCATTATAAGTTTGCAGAATAGGATAAATATTAACTATATTAACTCATTAACATTAATATTAACTAATCTTTAAAATGCCTTAAATATGACAATAATGATAAAGGTGTGTGTGTATATATATGTTAATGTTATTTATTTTTTAGACTGTTTAATCTCTAAAGACTGTCTCTTTGTTTTTTTAAATATAGATTAGGTTATTTAAGGCTTCTTTAAAATGCTGCGGTCTTCTAGGATTCTCTAATCATCTCCAATTGATGTTGTAAGTGTTTTGTTTTTTATTATTATTCTTTAATTGCCTTTCTATTCTTACGATGTAGTGGAAATCCAACATTTCCGCCCACCTCCACGCATCCTGGTAAATTTTCCCTGTCTTCCACTGACTTTGAAACTCTTTCTATTTCTGCCCTGTTTATCAGAGCAGATCTGTTGTTCAAACTCAAATAATCCAGGCAGGATGAAAGTTTGTATCCGGGAGCTTTCCGAGCCATCATGGGCAGTAACGCTGTCATGGAAAAGGCCTTCCCACTCACAACTTCATGATTCGGGGAGCGGGAGCTGCTTTGCATGAGCTCTGCCTCATTTTTTTTTTTTTTTTTTGGCCGAGGTCCATGTGTATGAAGCCCAGGTGTTTTTTCAATGACCACTTTTGTTGTTGATCAAAGTAGCTTGCTGACATCACAGCTAGAACTCTTGACTCTCGCTCGTTTCCACCTGAGCTTTACACACAGGTTATTTTCGTCCACGGCTGGGTGTTTACGTGCCTGTTATCTCCCAATCAGTTTGTAGCAGAGATGTGTTTGCGTCATGGCCTCTCATGTTCTGATCATTCAGGTCCAACTAGATTTTGACATTTCCTGAAGAAAACGTGAGTTCTTGCATCTGCATTTTTCTAAACTCACCAGTTCTGTTCCCAGGTAGTTGCTTTGCTGTTACTAAGTTGTTAAGAGTTGTTTACTAGCACGTTGCTATGGAGTTGCTTTTGGCCTTTTTCATAGTTTTACTATAAAGGTTGCATAAACGCAATGTAATATCTGGTCCAAAATGTGTACATGCTTAAGATAAAAAATAGGTTCAGTAAGTGAATCTGATTCAAAATGTGGTTTTATTTTACTTGAAATATGCAGTTCATTCATTCATTCAGTAATTGGAATACACTGGTCATACCGTATATTTAGAATCACTAAAAAGAATCAGTTCTTAAGAATCATCGTTTCTGGAATCAAACACTGGTGAAACTGTTTGGTTTTTTTGTTTGTTAATTTGCTAAAATGAATCCGTTTTTAAGAATCTTTCTGGATAGCTTTGTACAGTTTTATTATTATTATTTATAATGTTTTTTCTCCGGCCGCAAAAGTGCTGCAGGCGTATGATATGAATAGATATGATCACGTGAATCTTCGTCTTCTGTTGTTTGCTAGTTTTTGCGCATGTACAATGAATCCTTTGACTATTTTTAACGGGTCACAGGCGCTTATCCTTTCTAATTGAATGAAATTCTAATTTAAATAATGTTGTCGGTTAACCGGTAATAATCGGTGATCGAGCGTCAGTTGTCGGTTTACGAGAAATAACCGAAATGAGCATCCCTAACGAAAACATAATCAGTTCTTAAGAGTCATTCTTTCTTGAATCAAACTAGACTACTGTACGCTTTTACCTGAAAAGAATCAGTTCATACGAATCAGTTGTTTTGGTCAAAAATGCCTTGCTTAGGCCGTATGTTTTGTTCCACTAAAAAGAATCAGACTGGACTGTATGCTTTTGTTAACTAAAAAGAATTGGTTTATACTGGCCAATGGGCACAGCTCATATTTTCTGCGTATAAGCAGAAGTAAAATGAATAACTATTTTGTGATATGTCCCGTTGCGACCCCTGTCCCTTGCGCTAAAGTTCTCTGACTAATCTGAAGAAGAGGCAATGATGATTACATTGCATGTTTTGTGATGTGGAAAAGATTGATCTTGGTTCGTGTTTGTTTATGTGAGTTGGGATTGTGTTCTCTTCCTTGTTTGGGCCGAGTGCTGAGTTTTAATACTCCAGGCTCTTTGTAAAGGATCCAGCAGCACTTCGTTTGGGTGTTGGCCGTGTGGTATTGTTTGCTTGGCGTCGCTGTATGAAAGAGATCTGTAGGATAAATATTTCAGCGCTCTCTTTCTCTCCCTGTCTCTTGGTCTTTCTGGGCCTGTATCTGTACACACTGCGTATTGATTAACATTGAGCCCAAGTAAATGTGCCATTGATTTTCTGCTTTGTTAAGCGCCAGGCTTTACCAACGTGACCTGTCAGGCAGGCTATCCCGGGAAGATGGACCTACTCTTTGCAAACACGCGCTCTTCAAAAAAAGATAGCGGCGTTCATGGACGGGGCGTCACATGATGGAGTCCGCCGCTCAAAATCACCACGACGCTTCATCCATCACGCCTCCTAATGTTCTCATTTGTGATTTTTCTGAAGCACCTCGCTCTCCAGCTTTCTTATTAACTTCAATTATTCAAAGACGAAAGAGCTAATCATGCGTGACTTTTTTCTTCCCAAAAATGGCGACCCAAGTCCTTCCAGATTAATTGGGCGACAAACCAACTAGGATGCTCGTGCCAAATATGTCATTACGTTATTATATTAGCTCTTTACTTGTGTTTGTTTTTGTCGTGGTTATAGCGATGGTGAAATAAATAGCTTACGGTTTGAAGTGTTATGGGATTTCCCTGAACAATGTGCTGGAGAAGATCGATGGCCGTACACAGCGTTTGAGCTCATGATCATCAAGATATTCCTGTCCGATGAGTCAATTGATCAATAAAATGAAGGACTCGAGGAACTGCAAATGAGCTCTGAATAAAGCCTGCTGGGAATGGGAATGTTAAATGAGTAGTCTGATGAGATGTGTGTGCTTTTTTCCATTCCTTTTCTCATATATAGTTTTTTTAAGAGGTTTATTTCATAGGGATTCAGAACACAACTATAGAAATCACACTCATTGAACATTTTAAAAGTAAGGCTGTGACAGTCGCCGTGACCGTGATAGTCACACGCTCGAATGTTAATACTGAAAATTTCCTACAACCTTATTTTGCACCGGACCGAACATAAGCTCTGAAACGTCTAAACAATGAGGAGTTATTAGTATGATCATGAACATGAGTGTTTGCCGAGTAAGATAAACAACAACACTGTGTCGCGCGTCTGCAGTCTTTTCTCGCAAATCCGAGCCGGCCTGTACTGTTATGGTTTCGTTTTCCATGGCGGGGCGGATAACAGATTTCTTTGGAACTCAATTCGGTCGTTGACATGGTAACACAGATGTTTACATTTGATACGCGGTGTAAATAATCGGGCTGTAACGATACACAATATAAAACCGAAATCGCGACACTCAGATCCACGATCCTGTGTCGCGGTGTGATAAGGGAGCATCGCCACACCCCGTGACTATCTTGAATTGCGCGCAGATGACATTTCATGTGCGCGAGTGCTTGAATTGCGCGCAGATGGCATATCACACGCGCACGGTTTTGAAATGAGCTCACGGCTCCCGTTTCTTTGCGTGTAGATCTGTTTTCCTCTCGCGTATGTGATTTAACGTGCGCGCCAGCATCAGTGGTGCACTCGCGTATTAATGACATAGATTTGCCGCCATAGATATGCGACCATTTTCGGTTGTCGATAACGAGGGGTTCAAGTATTTACTCAGTGTGCTCGAGCCCCGTTATCTATTACCAAGCCAGGCGTAAATTAATTTAAAAATCTTTTTTTTTCTCCACGAAAAAAAAAACGTGATACGAACCGAATCGTGGGTCAAAAATCGTGATCCGAACCGTATCGTGGGTTTGGTGTATCGTTACAGCCCTAGTAAATAACCACCACGTTATGGAGGATCAGAAATGTATTTCAATTTCATTTAAATTGGAACTGTACCTGACAGTTCTTAGAGCCATTCGGCCTTAAGGTGGAAATGCGGCTAATAATAAGCCCTTCATGTTCTGTTACGGATTATTTTAGGACGCCATTGAATGCTTCTGTCATTATCGATTTGATATTACATTTTAGTGACAGCCAAAGCAAAGCTAAAGCTTACCACTGGGTGTAATATATACATGCGCATATATATATATATATATATATATATATATATATGAGTCTGATTTTGCTTTGTTGCACGCGCTGAATTACAAAAAAATTAATTACCTCTGTAAAAATTAACATGGATTAACACGGAAATGTAGTAATTCTACCGTAAATGCATTGAATTAAAGTCAACACATGGCTCCATGGCTAAATTTAAAACAAGGAAAAGTGCATTTTTAGATGAAGGAAATAATAGATGGCACTTGCGGAGGTTGGAAAAGTAATATTTATTTAGTTTAAGAGTGAATACTGTATGTCTACGAAAGATTGTATTTCTGTACTGTGATAAAAGAGAATCACGACACTGAAAGTATTTTCAACGTTTTTCAAAATAGATTTGAAATCAAAATAATGGATATTCAAACAGGTACTGTGTGAAAGCAAAATCGGACAACTTTTTAATAAAGCTTAAATTGGTTTTCTTTTGAAAATATGTTTCAAATTCACACTGAAAGCATTTATGACTGTAAAGCATGTCTGTGTGTGTGCCAAAATTGATCAAAAAAAGTAAGAAAAATATCCAGTCTCAAACGTAATAAACATTTCTCTTCTGTTAAATATATATACACGTAAAACTATTGGAAAGAAAATTACTTTACAAGTTACTTACAAAAACCTTTTTAATGTTAATTCTACAATATGTTTTTGAACATTTGACTATGAACCTAAAACTTAATTGCATTTCTTAAACTATATTTCAAAACCAATTTTATTTTACTTTCTAAAAACATACACGTAAACATATATATTTTTAAAATTATAAATTAAAATTAAAAAAATTAAATTAAAATTATTTTAAAATTCAGCTTCCCTCATGTTTTCCACATTGAACTCAGAGCTTGCTGGTTTGTTTTAGACCTCTTTATTTTTTCTTTTTGTTTTAGAGAAAATGAATGGGGGAAAATGCTTCCCGAACTAAAGCCGCTAAAAAAGTAGGTGGTCACCGTTCCGCTCTATGTAAACAGCGGAGTAGTGTGCTAATGAGAGAGAGGGAGTGGGTGTTTTGGAGCTTCTGTGAGTCTGCCCCGTGTTCCAGGAAACTACAGCAGTGCACATAAACACTCAGCATGCCTGCAACGGCTCTGTGATGTCACCAGCTGAGAGGAAGGGCGGGAGAGAGAGAGAGAGAGAGAGAGACAGGGGAGGGGCAAAGGGTGACGGAGTGAGATACAGACACAGCCGGAGGGAAGAGAGTCAGTGAGAGCGAGACGGGGAATGTGAAAGACCAAGAGAGCCACACTCAGCGCTGTTAGAAGCATCAAGCGTGTTTCCCGAGAGTCGTAACCCCTCCGGCTCGCTGTCTGCCGTCTCCCTGCTCTGGACTTGAGGGGCTGATGGGTAAGCGCTGTTTCTGTACGGGCTGTTCTGAGTGAGTGAGTGAGTGGGCGGACGGACGGGTGTGTAAAGACTATGGCTTTATTGTGTGGTGCTGAGATACGCTAACACTCTGGCGTGGGTGTGTGTGTGTGTACTCGCACGCTGCATCCTTGAACGCTCTCTAGTGAGTGATGAGAGCTTTTCAATTCACTTTATTGTCAGTCCTTCACTGTATTGTGTGTGTGTGTTAGGTGTTCCGCTTGGCTGTGTTTGTGGCGCAGGGTCTCTGTCCTGGACAATCTGTCTGGTGAGGATGGAAAGTAGGGCTGGGCGGTGTGACGACGGATGTGTCGGCCGGTAGAGATCCTGCTGTACCGTTTATACCGCGGTAGAGGCGTCCAGGACTTGCGTTGCGTTCTTTACGCATGAGAGCAGAAACATGGATTAATGCTAAATGCAGAACAGGACGTGTCCCGGACAAGTCAAGACCAAGAACTTGTTGTTAAAAGGTGCTTGGCATTACATGCAGCGCAGATTAGTTGTTTACGATTGCTGTAACATCGTAACTTGTAACAACATATCATGCTGTATGGTCACGTTGTGTTTTGTGGGATTTGCCGTTTTGAAGTAATGAGGAGAGGTTTGCAAGATTGTTTTGATATATAAGTGTTTCACTATCCTTATTGTGTGAATGGAAGAAAGTTGCCATGAATGTGTTGGCCAGTGTGAGCACAGCTCCTCACACACACACACACACACACACACACTCTTAGTCATCCAGGAGCCTGCAGTGTCCTACCTCAGTGCCATTCACATTTGAATGGGCATTGCTCACCCCTGCTCTCTCTCCTCTGCCTATTAAAAGCACATGTGACCATCGGCCGGTGGCTTCACGGAGCAGCTCAGCGTGCAGTTTTCATTCACATTCAGTATGTCCGTCTCATTTCTCTTTCCACTTTTCGGAAGTTTTAATGAGGAAAAGCTTTCATTCGAACCATCTGCTAAGAGGACTACTCTTCCATTAGTCTCTCGTAGACAGATTCTGATTATCAAAAGCTTCTCCAGCAATATTAGACCATCTAATTCGCATGAAAATTGACCAGTGATAGTTTGTTTTGCTTCACGTGTCATCTAGGGGCAGTGTCATCAGAGTTTTACTGTGTAGTCCCTTTTTTTATTCCAATAGAATAAATTTAGAGTTAATAATACAGGCACACTGAGATCATGAATATCAGCAGCGTAACTTAAAGATGTTAAGAAATGTGCTGTTTTGCTATTTCCACATGCTCTAAGCAGGACATTCATATTGTCCATGTCATGGACTGGACGCACAAGTTAATCCTAATCCATCCGTGCCGAGTCAAGCCGCTGCTCTGCTAGGGGACCTGAGGATATAAATAGCTCCAGCTGCTGGTCGCTCCCACTATTGGAGGGAAATGCCTGGAGCGTCTTGTTAGAGGTGGAGTCTAAATGAGGGCGAGAGACCTTGACTCGCAGTGAGTGGGAGAGAGAAAGATCTGATAAAAGCTCTTCTCTGTATTTCTTATGAAGGGCTTGTTGCTTCCAGATATAGCTAAACAGTTGTGCTATCTGCCAACCACTTAATGAGAATTTCAGTTTTAGAAGTTTCGTTATGAATATGTATATGTATATATATATATATATATATATATATATATATATATTTTTTATGGCATTTTATATGTAATTGCTCTGCAGAGACATAAAAGGGTGTGTGTGTGTTTTTTTTGTTTGTTTGTTTTTTACAAATAGCCAAATAAAAAAGGTATATTATGATAGAATTTTAGAACATAAATTATAACTTAATATAATTCATGAGTTTAACTTTTTTATGAATCAAACTTTTACATTTTTTTCATCAATGTAACTGATTTGTGGAACATGTTTTTTACAGAAAAAAGTAATGTAGCAATTATAAAAAATATATGTATATTTTATAATCTAAAATATATTTAAATTTAAATGTATATTTATAATATAATTAACATGATAATATTTGTGTTATTAAATGCATAACTTCTAAAAATATAATTTGTTATTAAGTTATTATATTAAATTTTTTTACACAGTGACTCCATTTAAGTTTAATGTAGTATTAAAGTATAATGTTAATGTATTGTTGAATTGTATGTTTGAACTTTGGATCGAATTTAAATTAATTACATGCACTGAGAAAAATAAAAAACTTTTCAAGGTAAGTGATTGCAATCTATTTATTTTAGCAACATTTAAGTAAACAAATTTATTTAACTATTTAGTCGACTTCTTAGTGAAGTTTGTATCAGAAATGCAATTAAAATATTGGCTGCAATAAATGAAAGAAGCATCACAAGAAAATTAAGAAATGTTGTATGTTCTCATAAAAAAATATTTCGCGATGTCACTCAGCTCCAACATTCAGTACTTAATTTAAAGGTACAGTCCGTAACTTTTGGAGCTCTAGCGGTTAAATAAACAGAACTGTGTGCATCTTGCAGAAAAACATTGTAGCCGGAACAACTTCTCTCTGTTTATGTCTATGACGAATCACACATGTACCTGTCTGAATAGTCAGAAAATAAACACTTATTATAGGTACACCATAGTGAATCAGGACAAGCCCAAAAAAAAGGAAAACGGTTTGGTACTTATTATATAAAGTTTGTAAATTTTGAACACATAAAAGTTACTGACTGCAGCTTTATTTATTTATAAACAAATCAAAAGTTTTTTCTGCTTTGTTAAAAATGAACTATTCAGTGCATCATTAAAATTCCCACTCGTTTTACATCAAGCTTTCCAGGAACTGCCATTGACCCTTTGACCTCACCATAATGAGGGTGAGTGTTTGGTCAGGACTCATTGCATAATGGTACATTAGCATGTTTGGGTTGAGCGTATTTATACGGTGGTCTGTTGAATCGAGTAATTGGCGATGGCTGCAATACATTATCCTCTGTTTACAGTAAACATGTCATTTCTGAACTGCGACAGGGCAGCCGCTCTCAGAAATAAGACCACTCTGAAAGATTATGTGTCTATACATATAGCTCACTCTCTGTTTGTTTTGTCTTGCTGATGGCTGGGTTGGCGATGCCGTCACTGGTGTGAGATTCGATGGATACGCCTCGATGATAGTGGCCGACACACATCTCTTTAAGCTGTGATTACATCGCAGATCCAGCATGAGAGGCTGTAATTGAGCATTCATCGCAAGCCTCCAAGTAAAGCGTGGCTGCCATTGACCAATGATTTTCACTGCACTTGAATTAATGGAATAAATTTCAAGGCTTCTGGTGAAGCGCCCATCCATCTAGGTGGACAAGTTAGCTAGGCTTTCTAGATAGCCCTCAGGGCTCCGGTTTAGGAACATTTAGGTTTTTTTTTTGGTTTTTTTTTGGAGCATCCTCTTCCAGTTTTTGACTTGATGAAATGATAATTGTCCAATAGATGATAGCATGATCCGGGGGAAGATAAGAGCATCGATTGATTTCACTAGCGCTGTAGTCTTATGAAGACTAAACATGTTGCAGTGAAGCTTAATGGGAGCTGCATCCTGTTAGTTGAATTTTGACTTTTTACACGCACACACACTCTCATTTCACTTTCTCTCTGCCATTCAAGGCCAGATGCGTGGTTGGTGCCAAGTGCGGACGGCTGTATGGAAGAGTTGAGTGTGTAGGCCTTTTACTAATGTGGCTGTTTAGACTAAAAGAGACTTTTTTTAAGATCGCTCCTCTAGCTGCCGGCATTTGGCTTTTAGTCTGCATAGCCGAGCTGATGTTTAGGGGTCGTTAGAGCCACCCAGCTGGTAAACACACACGGCAATGCCACGGCAACCCACTGATGTCATAATGACCTCATAAGAGACTGCGTCTCGCTTATTTAAAGGCTCAAGGGTGGAGGAGTTAGGATGGAAAACTGAACAGGCCTGAAAGACCCCATCATTCTCTCATGTTTTAAACCGGAGATCAAACTAAATTAATTCACTGCATTTTATGTTCATTTGCATTTTTATTGCTCTAGGACCCAGAGTTTTTATAGCCATTTACACAAAACACGTATTTGTGTCTAAAACTGCAAATCCAGTGTTCAGTGTTTAATTATTTTTATTTTAAAGCAAAGCGCAGAATACCTACTCTGCCAAGTTGCAGTCATATGCAAAAGTTGCCATGCCTACCTGCTTATTTAATCAAAAGCTCAAAATGCTTGCCCTGCCTCCATGGTCTTATGATTGGTCCACCCTGGGCTATTTATAGCAGCTTCTGTTTATCCTTCTCTTTTTTTCTTCTTTTCGGTCAGTGACTATGTTTACGTGCATATGGAAATGTATGCGTCATATCAAGATGCTAACCAGCTTGCCTTGATACAATATAAGGCAATATTCCGGTTTCTAGTATTAATCGTTTCGAATTGGATGCATCTTATTTGGCATGTTTGTTCATTCATATCAGTGCATGTCCTGTTGTGTAATAGCCACCTCTTTTTCTCTCCTCATTCTTAAGCTAATCCACAGTTTACAGTGTGTTCTGGACACTGGTCTGTGATCGTCAGTGTGGTTTGTCTCTCTATGGGATAGAACAAAAACTCTTCTATTCGTCTGAGCGGGGCCTGCGGAAAACCGGGGCTCCTCTGACGTGATCAGCACGCAGCTCTGATGCTTCCCCAACACTTCATTATGCTTCACATCCCAGCAGAGGGTCAGAGGGTCAGTCAGGGACAGTGTTCAGAGGGAGGTGATGGGCCATGTGCCTGGAGCTGCACTGTGCTTCTCAGGAAAGGGATCTGTGTGCTGTTTGGGGGAGGGAAGCATGTACAAAGTTGACATTTATAGATGTTGATTTTAAAAAGGTTTGATTGAGTGTCAAGATGCTCTCACAGGATCTACAGTATCTTTTGTTCCAAATCAAACATAAAAAATCTTCTCAGAAATGTGTAAATGTAAATTCACTATATATATATATATATATATATATTGTGCTATATAACTGCTTTTAGATCTTTGTTTCAGTTGTTTTTGTGATGTACTGAAATATAATTACAAGCACTTCATACGTTTTAAATTACAATTACATGACACTTATGCAAAGAGTCCGTACTTGCAGTGTTGGCCCTTCTTTTTCAGGACCTCTGCAATTCGACTGGGCATGCTCTCAATCAACTTCTGGGCCAAATCCTGACTGATAACAACCCATTCTTTCATAATCGCTTCTTGGAGTTTGTCAGAATTAGTGGGTTTTTGTTTGTCCACCCGCCTCTTGACCACAAGTTCTCAATGGGATTAAGATCTGGGGAGCCACTTAGTTATCACTTTTGCCTTATGGCACGGTGCTCCATCGTGCTGGAAAATGCATTGTTCTTCACCAAACTGTGAGCCCACTCCATTGGATGAGAAGCAACCCCATACATGAATGGTCTCAGGATGCTTTACTGTTGGCATGACACAGGACTGATGGTAGCGCTCACCTTTTCTTCTCCGGACAAGCCTTTTTCCAGATGCCCCAAACAATCGGAAAGAGGCTTCATTGGAGTCAGCAGTCCATTCGCCATACTTTTTGCAGAAAATCAATCTGTCCCTGATGTTTTTTTTTTTTTTTTGGAGAGAAGTGGCTTCTTTGCTGCGCTTCTTGACACCAGGCCATCTTCCAAAAGTCTTTGCCTGCCTGCTGCCATTCCTGAGCAAGCTCTGCACTGGTGGCACTCCGATCCCGCAGCTGAATCCTCTTTAAGAGACAATCCTGGCGCTTGCTGGACTTTCTTGGACGCCCTGAAGCCTTCTTAAAAAGAATTGAACCTCTTTCCTTGAAGTTCTTGATGATCCTATAAATTGTTGATTAAGGTGCAATCTTGGTAGCCACAATATCCTTGCTTGTGAAGCCATTTTTATGCAATGCAATGATGGCTGCACGCGTTTCTTTGCAGTTCACCATGGTTAACAATGGAAGAACATTTATTTCAAGCATCACCCTCCTTTAAACATGTCAAGTCTGCCATTCTAACCCAATCAGCCTGACATAATGATCTCCAGCCTTGTGCTCGTCAACATTCTCACCTGAGTTAACAAGATGATTACTGAAATGATCTCAACAGGTCAGCAGTGAAATGCAATGGAAAGTTTTTTCGGGATTAAGTTCATTTTCATGACAAAGGACTATGCAATTCATCTGATCACTCTTCATAACAATCTGGATTGTTGGCGTTTCCAAACTTTTGGAGGGCAGTGTATATATATGTATCTATACAATCTAAATAAAACATCTACATTTATTTTTACTTTTAAAATTATATAGACAGAATATGTATTTTATATCTAGTCTAGTTGGGAAATTTTGTTGGCATTACTTGGCAAATTTTTTTTGTTGTTGTTTTTAATAACCTGTTCAAAAACAACTCAAGACCCCTAAATACTGCACTGTCTTGCTGTTTTTGAACCTGAATGCGTGTGAGCTCTCCATAAGTTCTGTCTTGTTTAAGTGAGCATTATAGAACTAGACGTCATTGTTTTAGACAGGACGGTTGGTGCAGTAGAGATGCACCTGCACCCATTTCCTGACTTAAATGTGATGCATTGCTGATGGATAGCAGTGCAGAGTGCTCCTTGTCCCAGGATGCATCACTCCTCACAAGGTACATAGTGTAATGGCTGGCCGCCGCATTCATGGCCTTGGTGAATCAATCTCCATCAGTTCATGCTGTAGAGCGTGTGGGTGTGTATCCGTGTGCGTGTTCGGCCAGCGCTGTGCGTGTCAGCAAATCCCCATTTTGCAGTGCTGCAGGGGTGATTATTTCTCTTTACGCTTATATTGCATCATTCTAATTGGGTAGAAATGCATATCCCCTCCATCCCCAGTGTGTCTCCTAACTGTACAGTAACATGTAGTTTCCCTAAGTGTGTGCCAAGCGTCTGTCCTCAGAGAGCAGAGCAAAGACCGGGATTACCTTCGGCCCGTCGACAAACTCTTAACGCAAAGGTTACCTAATCCTTCCTGTACGAAATAATTAGACTAGTAAACAAACTGCAGCGCTGTATCTGGGCTTTACTCACAGGAAAGGGATCATCCTGTCTCTGCACGCTTTCTGCTGAGAATGAGGTGCTGACTGAGTGGATTTTACAGGTCTCGGTTCAGTTGAGTTGAATTGAGAATTATTTTTTTACATTTCTGAATTTAAACGCAAGGAATTAGAACTAAAAAGTACAGAAAGTCAGCGATATTCAAATATGTAACTATACTTTAACTACAAAGTATTGTTTATGGTGACTTTGAATGTTTGCTTGAGAAAGATAAATTCATACATGGATGGTTATATATTATAGATTGTAGGCTGGATAGATGTATGGATGGACGGACGGAGGGATGGATGGATAGATACTGTAGGTGAATGGAAAGACCAGATAGAGAGACAGATGGGTGTATTTGATGAATGGATGGATGATGGAGAGACAAATGGTTTAAACTTATGGATGGATATATATACTATAAATAGATGGATGGATGAATGGATGATGGAGAGACAAGTGGATTGAGAAACAAATGTATATGTACGATGGATGCATGGATAGATTTTGTGGATGGATGCATGGAAAGACAAATAGATGGATATATACTGTGGATGGATAGATGCAATGGATGAATGGATAGAAAGACCGATTGATGGGTGGATACTGTATAGATAGGTAGATGGATGTAAGGATGAATGAATGGATTGGAAGAAAGGCAAATGGGTAGATAATGTGGATGGATGGACTCGAAATGTATTAGCTGTGTTAAATTTCTTTGAATTACAATTTAGCAAATTCCTCTTCCTGCCATTCCAGCTCAACTTCCTGTGGCAAATGCAGTTCAGATTCATTCTCCAAAAGGAAACAACTTGTGCACCGTTTGGGTTTGTGCCAGTGTTTGGTCCCTTCTGAACTCTCATCCAAACTATCACATTTTCAGCAAACCAAAATTAGCCTTTTTGAATGAAAGACATTAAAGCAGTATTCATTAATTCCGTTTTCTGTATGCTTGTGCGCTGTGGTTCCCCTTGGCGTTTTAATTACTGCTAATGGTTGTTCGGGTTTTTATTTTGGCCACTGGGCTTTGTTTGCACTGGGCTGTGAATTTCAAATATGTTTTGCCTGTCTCTTGACGGCAAAGACATGTATAAACAACGCTCTTATCGCCGCTTATTGATGCAAAGTAAACGTAGAGGAAGTAGTTCACTAGTTGACGGCTTCCTGTCCAGCTGAGCGTGGACTGCAATAGAGCGTAGTGGTCAGTTTCAGGGGGCCGGGCATCAACGGCCCCTTTGTGACTGAGGATTTGCGTCATGTATATGATTTTATGGCATGATTGGGTCAGGATTAAAGGGCGGTTTTTATTCCATTATATCAAATAGCCTTTGACGCTGGCCTTTGTGTGGCCTCGGGGCTCCCGCTGAGGGCTTTTGTTTGGTCTGTTGTGGGGTCAGAGGAGCATCCTTGAACTTGTGGCATTCGGAGGCATCGTGACGTCTCATGAGTGGAGCTGACACTAGAAGCATGAATGTGTTCAGTGTTCCCCCGAAAACCTATTTCATTCACTAATGCTCAAATGGTCTCACGGCAGCGGTCTGGATGTACTGTAATATCGCCGTTTATTGAAGACCACATGTCTGCTTTGTTCACCTTAGCCTAGTTTTAGTCTCGAAAAAGAGGTAGTGTGTTACAGAGATTAAATAAATAATGTCAAGCAATCATGATTATAGTAAATCTCCTAGGTTTGTGTTGGTGGATTCCTGGGCTGAGCTAGAATAAGCTCTATTTTACTTTTCAGTTTCTACGGTTTCTCCAACATAGAAATCGAAACAATACCATTTCATGATGTCCTACTTATTCTCATGTTGAATTTCTCATTTTACCTACAAAACCTAGTTTTAAGGTTGTGAAGTCACTTATCAACACAAGCATCCTTGCTTTGGAATGTAATTGCTCAGTTCCTTAGTGTTCTTCAGATTTATCTGTTAGGAGAGAGATGATTGAAGAAGATGGCTCAAGCCAGGCCGCTTCCTGATTCCAGTGACGCTGTTCGCTAGCAGTGAATCTAACCAAGATCTGTGGCAGGAACATGAGGTTTCTTTCCTCTGTTTATTTTGATGGCTGCTATGATGCTGACGCAGTACTGTGTACTCTGCGTGCACGTTTTGAGGAATGTGTTGAGTTGGTTTTGATAGGACAGTGGCTTTAACTGCCACACATCATGTGGACTTGCTCTAGCACATTCTCATCTTCTAACAAGTGCAACACTGTATTATAAAATCCGATCGATTTGATTCTTATCTTTAAATATAGGGATAATTTGCATTTTTATATTTAAAATCCTATGAATATGAATCAATTTGTGATCACAATTACAATCACAGGTGCTGCCATTATAGAATCTTTCGATGTGGCAATTAATTGTTCAAAACTGTTATTCTGTGTGCTTAAGATGTGTTCGGTAACACTTCAGAATAGGGGTCCAGAATAATGCGTTAGTTAAGCATTTATTAATGGTTGATTTGCTCACAATTAAGCATTAGTTCAGCAAAAACACACTAGTAATTAATGATTAACTTAACATTTTAATCATTAATTAGTAGTGTGTTTTTGCTCAACTAATGCTTAATTGTGAGCAAATTAACCATTAATAAATGCTTAACTAATGCATTATTCTGACCCCCTATTCTGAAGTGTTACCATGTGTTGTTTTTTTCTATTTGTTATCTTAATGGTTTTTGCATTGTTTTAGTTTTAGTTTCAGTATATCATTATAATACCATGCATATTTGATTTGTTTATTTCAAGAAGAAACCAATCTGACTTATATATGTTGTTCAACTTTTGAGGTGGAATACTATAGAAAAGCGATATGTTTCTCAGCTGTTTTTAACCTGTTTATTTTCATCTGAAAATATGCCATTCAGTTGCTTCAAGCAATGGTATAAACACAATTTAATGTTAATTTTGGTGATCGTAATTAATAATCAGTAATAATTTAAAGAAAAAATAATCGTGCAACCCTGATCTAAGTATATTATTATAATTTACATGTTAATTTACCATGCACTTTTTACCAAAATTACTTCAAAATAAGCAATTCATAGTTTTTGAATAAATAAATAAAGAATATATTTTGTGTGTGTGTGAGAGAGTTTATTTATACTGTATACTGTGAACGGCATTTATATTATTTAAATGGATATGAATGAATTAATAAAAAAATTACAAACTATTTTTCATTTTTAAATGATCATCATTAATTAATGACTATTGTATTTGTACATTTAATAAAAAATATTCATTTTATAATTTAGTTAATAAAAATGATGATTGTGCATATATTTTATGATAAATTTTCTTTAATAAGTTTGTTGTTTTATATATTAATAAATATATGTATGTGCGTGTGTGTGCATGCTATAAAATAAATTAAACCACAATAATGTGTATGTGTGTGTGTGTGTAGTTAATATACTTTTAGTATAGAATATTGATCAAAGAATGAGAAATTAGTTTTATTTTGTATTGAAATACTAAGTTTTGCGAATGATGTCTGTGGTGGTAAATGTATATGGTATAATAATATATAAGGTATATGCAAATGTGTTGTATTTGTACACAACAGTGTTTTCTAGAAAAATTGTCTAACCTCTATGACTCGTTTTTGAAGCATAAATGTTCCATTTGTGTGAATGACATTTGAATGTTGACTTAGAAAAGCTTTTCCTAAAGGTTTAGAACAGCTTTAAAAGCCTTAAGTACTGTACAGTTGGTTGTTTTCCTGATTTATTCAGTCTCTGTTCTCTGTTTCCTCAGTTGATGTGAGTGCGGCGCTGCCACTGCAAGTGCCGCCTTCTGCCATCCCCATGGACCTGCGTGTGGACCACCAGTTCGCCCTGGCGCCGTCGGACCCGGCCCAGCGAGAGCAGCAGCTGCAGCAGGAGCTTCTGGCCCTCAAGCAGAAACAGCAGATACAGAGGCAGCTCCTGATCGCAGAGTTTCAGCGGCAGCACGAGCAGCTCTCGCGCCAGCACGAAGCACAGCTGCAGGAGCATGTGAAGGTGAGGCGAGAGCCGCTGACTCGGGGTGGGCGGCACAGAGCGCTGCAGGGAAGAGCTGTTTATGTACGTCTACCTGGAAGTTTGCATCACCTTAGGTCCACGAAAAAACTATAGATTTTTTCTTTGGCTTTGGAGTGTTGCTGAAAATAAGCTCTGTGACTGACAAAAGTTATTGATTCTTACATGAATTTTATTTATCGTGATGATCTTCACAAATTAAAAAGCAAGTGTTGTGAATTTTGAAGCCTGAATACAATCAGCAGAAGTAAAATGCTAAATCTGCACCACGGTCGCACAACTTTATTGCCAACACCATTAAGCTTCTGACAACTGTGTTGGTCTAAACCAGGGTTTCTCAAATCTTACCCTGGAGGACTGATGCACTGCAGAGTGTGGGTCTGACACACCTGAGCATGTAAATCACAGGTAGATGAGTTTTATTAGGGTTGGAGCTAAACTCTGCAGTGCATAAGATTAAAAAAAAAACCTGGTCTAAACTGCTAAAACACAGTGCCCCTAACAACCTCTCTAGTAATTTATTCAGGACAAATCACAAAAAAGTTGGTCACTATAATTTCTGTTTCTTTGACATTTATTATATTTTCATTTAATGATAATAGTTTGTTAAAGATTTGTCTTAATTTGATTATCACTGTAAATTCAGAAAGATTAAAACAGAATTTCCAGAATACATTTTTTGGAAAAATTCCATTAGGTCCTATTATTTCAAAAAATCAGTTGATTCTTAGAATTGAATTAAAACGTTGAAATAGAATACAGAAATACTGTATGTAAACAGTAAACATGGAATTTGGTGAAAAACAAAAACGTGTTTCAAGCGTCTCTAAAAATTAAGCTTTGATTAAATTAAATACATTTGACAAAAATCGTATCAATTTCATGATTATTTTAGTTATGCTTTAAGACATGCTATTAATTCCTAAAAAATTTAAATAAATACTTACTGAATAAATATTAAATCTTTTTTTAAGAATTAAAATGAAAAAAAAATTCAGATTGTATTTGTTTCATAAAGCCCTACGTCAGTGTTAATTTCATTGACGAATAATTTTCGTCATAATATTCGTCAACAACATTTTTTTCACTGACAAAAACGAGACGATAACGAACGAAAACTAATTTGAAGTGACAAAAACTATGACGAAAATCTATTTACATTTTCGGCAACGAATAAAAACGAGACGAAAATGTTATGGAGGGACGATTGGAAAGAGAACGAATGTGCTGCGTGGATCGGAGCTTAGATGTGTACATGAACTGTATTTATAAGATATACACTTGCTGCACGTCTCATAAAACGTTCAAACATCTCAATATGTGGGATTAAGAGAAGAGCAGGCATATGGATAAGTTTGGAGATGGAAGAGAGAACTCAGTTCAGTCC
>JAUMHQ010000315.1:3307367-3318892 GCA_032361165.1 Enteromius paludinosus | reverse complement strand
CATGCTGGATCCGGGCGCTGCCGGATAGAAATGCTGGAACGGAATTCAGAGCGGACCTTTATATCGGAGATTTTAGAGGCAGTCCGATAAAATCCGATAAGTTTTTTTTTGGTCAATATCGGACCTATTTCCGATATCAATATCGGATCGGGACACCCCTAGTATGTAATTGTATTTTGCTGTTTATATTACCTCATATAGATGATTATTTTAAACGTATTTCCATACAAAATTAAATTCAAGCATGGCAATTGGTGGTTCAATTTAAATCAAGTGAAAACAGGCCATATCGTGATTCATCTTTATTAAATGTGCATCTCTATTCAAAACAGTATACAATAACACAAAATATTAAATTGAATACTGTTTATGAGTTTAATTTCCCCTGCCGCTCGGCTACACATTCATCATGCTATGGTGACGTATAAGAGATACACAGACACAAGGGACAGTAAACACAGCGCCTCACCTTAAGAAGTGCTCCAGCTGCATGTAGAGATACCTGATCAGAGAGCGGCGAGCGATGATTTCAGCGTGACAGTCGTTGAGCGCCAGGCCACGGTCGCTCATATACTCGCCGTTTATACACTTGGTTCCCGTGGAGACGCAGATGACCTGAGCGTCCTTGACATCGGTACCTGAGGAAACATACCAACAAAAATCACCACACACTAAAACTGCTGTACTGAAGTCTAGAAGGATAACACTTTAAAATAAGATGCCATTTGTTAGCATTATTAAATGTATTAAATAACAAAAGTATTAACCAATCATTGTTCATGTTAGTTCATTAAATTAAAATCATTCACTTTAAGATTAATAAATGCTGTAGAAGTAGTGTTCATTCTTAGTTTCTGTTTACTCATTTTGTTAACTAATGAACCTTATTGTAAAGTGCTACAGATTTTTTAGTAATTTTAATAGCAAAGCATCCTTTTAAAAGTAAAATTAAAGTTTTTAAAAGTAAATAATATAAGACGCATCCGTTCGGCCAGTGAGTTGAAACGGATTACTAATGTGTGTTTTTATTTGATTTGCTGTCTCAGAAGCACGGGGTAGGATAATATGTTCATATTTAAATGAAAAATCATACACAGAACTCTACCTGTTGTCATGACAACCCCAGCCAGAACTTTCCGTCGTGCGTGTGGAGATGTGAAGTTGTCAGTTAGCTCGCTGAATTTGTCCACTACCAGACGAGAAACAGCATCTGCAAGGACCTGGTAAAGAGCATACAGATGTCAGACTTCACACAGACTGCGATGCTGTCATCAATAACACATGAACACACAACAGTACATACAGGACTCTGCTGTAGGCAGGCATGGCATGTTCAGAACAATACAGATACAGTCAATACAGCTAAATTCAACATCAAACACGGCCCTTGTCTTGTTATTCATTATTAATGGGTGTGTTCCGTCACAGATTAAACATCATAAAGGCAATTGTGACGTTTTAGTCACTCATTTCATAGAAAAATAAGTCCGAATATACCCGAAACTGCATCAAGTAAACTTCAAGTGGGGAAAAAAGGCAAAATTATGATTTATAAAAGCTGAATTCTGACTTATTTAAAAAAAGAATAATAATAAATAAAAAAAAATAATAATAATAATTTAAAAATAAACTTTTTCAAGACACAAACTCAGACTTGGTAGTTAATACATTTAGCAATTTCACAAATTCTCTTTTTCTTTTTTTCATCCCGTGGCAGAGACAAGCTTCTGTACATTTGTGCATTTTAATCAAATCAAATCAAATGCTCACTTCTTATCTTTTTCCTGTATTCCCTTTTTATCCCATATCCCCTTCAACAACCCGTTTGAGTATTTAATATTCACTTCTCATATTCCAATCAGTTACTTATGAATAAAATCAAGCCAAGTTTTCAAAATTGAGCTTCCAAGTAAAAGTTTAATACAGAGTTTAAACACAATGCACTGATTTTTAATTGAACGAACACTCAACTCAATATTTCAAAGAACCTGTTCTTCAAATTTACAGCAGACCTCAGATTCACCTTCTGCTGCTGCAATATAATATCAATATTTCATCAAAACCCTTCAGGCACCTCAGTGACTCCTTTCCGCTAACAGTGCCCTCCACTTCACATTCTTTAAACTCCCTGTTAATATGCTGGAAAATGATTATGCCAGGGGAAAAAAATCAATGGCCGAATGGGCAAGAATTAGAGACATTAGTCTAACATTACTTCCCAAATACTTCGGAGTCACTTGGTCGGAGACGGCTAATGGGAGTTTTAAGCGCAGCGTGCTCTCGATATATTATCTGGAGACAGTGAAATCTCCCACCGAACAGAAGGCTGCGTTTTAGTTTCATGATAAAACACACTAGTTTCTACCATCATCTTTATTTGCTTTCATTTCCCATTAGTGCCTGGGGACAGATGACAGGAGTACACTGGCCAACTAGACGCTGACAGATTTTTCACAGGAGAGCAGCATAGAAAACCAAGAAAATGGAAAAAGGAGGCTAACGCAGCACGACAAAAAAGATGAAAAACATTTCAAGGAAGATTATATACATTCTATGTTAATAACAGTACAACAAATTCTATATTATTTTTTATAGTCCAGTAATTACACATTTATTATGATGTAAAAATGATACAATAACATGTAAATTATTTATAAAAATTGTATATACATAATGCAATTTTATAATTATCTTACATAAGATGATATTATTAATGTAAGTATATTAATAGTATATATTATATTAATATTAAGTGGCAATTATTTATTGGACACGCACACACAAACAAATATATATATATATATAAAAATTATAAATAATATTATTATTTATTATGGCAATAATATTTTGCTAATAAAATGAACATTAGTTACAAATAATAATTTTATCAACACAAAAAACAATAATAATATAATTATATTTTGAATTGTTATTACTACATTACTATTATACATATTTTATAAGCCAATCTGAATGTTTGTATAATCCAATGCTTAAATACAATTTTTTGTTATATATGCACATATAGTACATAGAAACACATACTGTAAACTATATGGGAAACAGAAAACCATTTACAATATTAACTGTTATAATAACTGTTTATAATATTACAGAATTTATTTTTAAAAAGTGAGCCATCACACATTACTTTGATATTTCATTACAGTACTCAACACGCTGAGGACGTGAGATCAGTCTGTATGGCCACACAAGAGCAGGAAAAACATGCCTGAAATGATCAGTCGTACAGTGAATGGAGTCTATTTAACCTCTCGCCATCTGGATAAAACAAATACACCTCTCCACCTCAGGTCTCATATTGACAGCATGTTAAATATGTGGCTATCAGATTAGGGATGGATAATGGGGTTTTACATTCATGGCGCTGTATCTGTCGCGCAGACAGACAGCCCAAGAGCCATCAGCATCAGACACAAAACATGCCGCTGACAGGACTGCTCTTTAGTGGACAGGTAGTGGGCAGGCTGAAACAAAATGTTCTTGTTTTGACACGGTTGAGAGGAAGATGTTAATTAAGATTGGGTCGCTTCCAGGCCTGGCCTTATCTCAAAAACAGGATTAACAGAGGATTGTAGAAATGTGTAAATAGACGTCTTCTCACACAAACGCCAGTCGTTGGTCATTTTGACTCTCTGTGCTGTTTCAGTGGCAGGAGTGAGCAATATATTGAATATGCATGACATGTATCCAATGCTTTGCTTGTGACATGACATTAAGCACCATGGTGAATACCATTATGATTCTAACTATTTTATTTGGCCATCCAAATTTCCTGATAACAAGTTCCAAGGTCTTCCTTTGTCTAAAAAGTTGGTAAGTTTGATTCATCTAATAAATAAGTACATGAAAATTAAGTGAGTCAATTTAGAACTTCCTGAAATCATTAAAAGGGTTTCAGTCTCAGCATGAAAGATTTAAAAAGCAAAAATATACGCAGATGAATTACTGATGTTCAGTTATGTTGGTATTTCAAATATTCTAGAATAATTACATGTAAAGTAAAACATTTCAAAAGTGTTTTTGTTGGTTTGTTTGTTTTAATTGTGATGATTAGACCTTTCAGCTCATGAAAGTCAAAAATCCAGTATCTCAAAATTTTTACATGACCATCCCTACAGTAAAAACTCTGGAAATCTCTATCTTTTTGAAACCACAATAACAGAGAGGACTGCTGACTAGGCAATGCCCCAGAAGACAAATGTTGAGACCCTTCACAGAGAGGTTAAGTGACAGAAGGTCATTCCTGGAAGAGGTGGCTGATCACACAGTGCTGCATCAAAGCATATTGAATGCAAAGAAATTGGGTAGGAAAAGGTTCACAAGTAAGCTTGAGAATACTCTGCAAAGCAGATTCAAACACTTGGGAGAGCTTCACAAGGAGTCTCCACGCTCTGACGTCTTCAAAAAAGGGCTACTCTGCCAGAAACAACACCAGAAGCACCTTACCATGGTTAAGGAGAAAAATAACTGTACTGCTGCTTAGTGCTCCAAAGTCCTCGCTTTAGATAAAAGTAAATTATGTACTTCATTTGAAAAATCAAGCTCTGGAGTCTGGAGGAAAACTGGAGAGGCACAAAACCCAAGCTGCTTGAAGTTCAGTGTGATATTTTCTGAAGTCAGTGATGATTTGGGGTGATGTGACACCTGCTGGTGTCGGTCCGTTGTGTTTTATTGAGTTCTTGCTTCCATCTGCTGACAAGCTTCATGTAGATGCTGATTACCTTTTCCGGCAGGACTTTAGCACCTGCCCACAGTGACATAACCACTTCCAAGTATTATTATGTAACTGTGCTTGATTGGTCAGCCAACATGCCTGACCTGAACCCCATATGAGATCTATGGGATATTGTCAAAACAAAAAAAAGATGAGAAACCGACAATCTAAATAGATCCAACAATCCAGACGAGCCGAAGACTCAAGTAGTGCCTCAGCAGAGTCAGAAGCTGATTGCTTCCATTCACTCCAAGCACTGAGTGCATAAATCAACTTACTTTAAAGACCTTGAAGTTTTCTGTTTTGCAAATCCATTTTTTTAAATTCATCATAGAAAATTTTCAAATATTTTGAGATTCAGGATTTTTGACTTTCATGAGCTGTAAGCTGTAATCAAAATTGAAGCAAACAAACAACTAAAAACATTTGAAATGTTTTATTTACTATTTGTAATGAATCTAGAATCAATTTTTTTTTTTACATATACCTTTATACAAGCACAAACACACATATGTTTTATACAAAAAGGCCATTTCACAACAGGCCCAAGAACACCCAAGAGAAGACGATTTCACAATGAAAGCAATATGTGACAAATTTGATCTAAAGCTATAAAACATATCAAGAAAAGTTTTTAAGCTATAGCAATATTTTTACAGGGCTCATCTTCATTTCCATTAGGCTTTGTTCCTAACTGAAGATGGCCATTTGTGCCGGTTTTGAGCATCACGTTATAAAGGCTTAGATGATGATCTCTGATAAACTTAAACGGATCAGAAACTTCAATTAAACACTATGAGATGTGAAGAACCGATTTCTTATATTCATCAGATTGTTATAGATCAGATACAATCAGACTTTATCAGCCCGTCTGGTGTGTGTGCGCTAAAGGAAGCCACAGCACAAGTTTTTAAAGGCTTAAATGAGTTTGAGTTTGTGAAAATCCTCTAACTTTCATTAACTATAACTGTAATCTTCTACAACATTTCTTTCCCAATTGAGCCTGCCTGCATATCTCAAGAGTATAAATAAAGTACTGCTGCATACATGTAAATAGTAACTAGCTATTAACATTTAAATGACAGATCATTTACTCGCGCTCATGTTGTTGCTACATTTGTCCAATTCTGTTGCCATAAACTCACCTGCATCCTTTCTTAAACTATTTGGGGAGTTTTGCTTACTTGGACTTTCAATGAACTGCAAATGAGCACAATATTTCCATTTCTGGGTGAATTATACATCGATCACTAAGTGTAGCCCAGTATGAAAGACTCTGTCGAGATCTCTTACCTGCGGCAGGTGCAGCTGCAGCCCCTCTCTCGGGATGGGTTGGCGGGATGGGGTCTGGTCCAGCTGCATGTTGAAGAGCGCTGACAGAGCCGCTTGGGCAGCCCGGGCTTTCGCAAGTTTCTTATTTCGCCCCGAGCCTTCAAACGTCTGCGAGTCCACGGTCACCGACATCACAAAGTTCTTAGCGTGGCTCTCCCCGCTCTCTGACACGAACTCGTATTTGAGGCCCGGCCGCAGCTCATTGAGGATCATGACAGGGTTTTTGCCGCTGGTCGAGGAGGAGAAGGAGGAGGGCGGTGGAAGCGGAGCCTGCACGAGGCTGTTCATACCTGCGGCCTGGGGCACGGGATACTCTCCCAGCGGTTTTAAGGAGCCGTTGCCGTTGGAGCCCAGAAAAAACGTTTCCTCGGACGGTGCCGGTGTCTCAAATCCGTTGAAGAGCATGTCAGGGAAGTCAGCCTGGTCGGAGGTGAAATCCGTGTTGACGGTGAGCGTACGGCCCATGGCCAGGTGTGCCTCGGACGCATTTGGGAACTGCACGAAGGAGCGCAGCGCCTTCTCGGCAGCGTTCAGCTTGGCCTTTTTCTTTGTAGGCCCCGAGCCTTCGAACAACTGACCGTTAACCTCAACGGTCATGACGAACACCGGAGCATGGACGGGGCCGGTCTGCGAGAGCAGCTTGTACTGAAGACCCGGCTTGATCTCGTTCAGCTGCATCAGGGCGTTCTTGGGCAGAACCGGCCCTGGCGTTTTCTTACGTTTCTTGGGTCTGAATTTGGAGTGCGCATGGCCATTGTTGCCCTCTTCCAGGGGCCGCTTGCGACCCCCTCCTCCACTACCGTTGGGGAGCTGCTCCACCAGGCCAGCTCCCTCCTTAGAAGAGACGTTGTCCAGGTTGCGGTTTTCCTTTACGTCGGTGCTGCATGAACCTGCGGTGCCCAGAAAGAGTAACTTACAACGCCTTCGTTGCAGGATCTTGTAAATGTAAAATTTATAGATTCCTTTATCTTTCTTTGTAACCGAACAAGTGATGTGTGTTCCTTTTGTTGTGTGTGCCGAGGGATATTAGCATGACACATTTTTAGACAAATCTTGTGAAAAATCATTATGAGAAAAAAAAAAAACACTTTTAATTAACATAATTAAAGAAGACCATGAGGTATAAAATCTAAATTATCACAATCATCAGTTTAATTTAAAGTACAGTTTCAGCTTCGCAGGCAATGGCCCGTGCAGAGTCAATCAATCATCTCGTTGGAGATAAAATATGTATTAATGGAGGACAAAAGCAAAGCTTTAAAAAGACTAATAACGACTTAAATGAGCCTCGTTTTGAGGGATGACAAATTCTCTTCATATAAGTGGTTATGAAAATACCAATCAAAAGGCTAAATATTAGTAATGTTTTTACTGTGGCTGATAAAGAAATACAACCACAAAACACCAATTAAGCACCAATTCTCACCCCAAAAATCAAAAGAAAGACAGCAACAAAACAAAACCAAAAATTGTCCTATTATTTTATTTTGATTTTGGGGGTGGAACAGGCTCCTGGGCAACTTTTCATATCTTGAGTATATTCACAGGTCACAATTGTTTTCACCTAACCAGACGAAACACACATCATCATGTCCTGTTGACAAAGCGGATGGAACTTTGGCTAAATTTTCATTTATAACATCCTTCAGCAAAAGCTCGCTAGGTTACTGCTTTCAGTGCTCTGGTAGAGAGAATAGCATCCGTGAACAGTAGGGGAACAGAGTAAGAGCTCTCTGCAAGCAGTAGGAACAACAGGGTGGATAAGGGAGTGGGTGCAAGGCAGGAGGAGAAATAAAATGAAGATATCTGAGAAGAGAGAAAGCTGAGTGAGAGAAAACACCGAGGGAGCAAGAAACAGAACGTGAAGGAGAAAGAACCAAAAAGATACAAAGAAGAGAGAAATATACAAAACAGTCCGGAGCAGAATCTGAAACATCAAAACCTTTTTTATGCATGTGAATGCTCATATCCACATCACACACACGCACATATAATCTTACATACAGCTCTTTTAATCAATTTGACCTTGTGATTAATTCTGTCAAATAATGAAAGACACTCTAGCTAAAACAACAGCATTGCTCCAAAACCTAGTGAGCTGCCTACGTCGGTGGCATTTTAAATCATTATATGCCACCCAAAAGATTGTGCGTGCATATACAATCTCACACAATATTTAAGTTTGATATCTGTTTTTATATTTATAAGATTAATGTCAAATCATTTCAGCCAAATATGTGCTTTAAGTGAGAATCGCTACTTGTATGGTGCTCCCTATCTAGAATCTTACGAAAGTGAGGTTCAATTTCAATTAAGAAGCAAGCAGCAAGGCAGGTCGCTAAGTTTGAGAATAAAGCCAAAGTTACACTGAAAACAAAGAAACCTTAAAAGATTTATGCAACGCATCATAACTGGAAAAACAAAAACAGCTTGTTTTGTTTACAAGAGATGTTCAAGCTGTCAGTTTAGAAAGCTGCCCACCTTCGGCTGAAAGTAAAATCAATTGCACATGCAGAAAAAGCATGAATAAACAGTTAAAAACATTGCCTCACTACATGCTATGAAATGATTTTTCAAAGTCCTAAATAAAACAGAATATTAGAGTGTTTTACAAGAAATCAACTTCATGTTTAATTCAGTCTGTTACTTGCTGACTCTTTGCATTTTTTGTACAGTTTACTAACAATTTCAGAGAGAAAATTGTAATGCAATATTTTTTTCAGTAAATCAAACAGAAATCCCCTAAGCACAGGAACTTTAAGAGCACAAGTACACAGAGATCTAGGAAAACTGAGGTGCACTGGCTAATGTTTGTGTGCATTATTTAAGTCAAAAAGGCTATCATGTTGATTTTCATTCGGTGGATGTAATGCAGTCGAAAGAATTCCTGGTCTAAATTTTTGAAATTCCTACGGAGAAAATCAATGGGAAAACACTAGCTGTAAAAAATAAATAAATCAATAATTAAAAAGATGGGCAAAACTTTATTATTAGTCATCAGGGTGGAAAATCTGGTGCTGAATGCCTACGTATAACCGTGGCTCTCACCAAGCAATGAATCGCTGTGCATTATCCTTTACTTTCCTGCTCCTAACATCTAAATCTGATAGAGAAATATGCACTGTCACATGAAGAAAGCTTCTGGATATTAAGTATGCTTATCAGCAGAAAATCTAAATAAGAAAGTGTCCGCTTCACTACAGATCTGTAATAAATGACGGGACCCTCCATTGTCAGTGGCTCTGAACAGAAACGGCTGAGTGAAGGGACAATAGCGGGTTAGATTTTCTCTGGGTTAACAACTCTTCCCAGAACCTTCTATTCACAGCACTGCTGAATGAAGGCGATCGGGACTTCGAGACATGGAAAGAACAGTGTGTATTTCTCCAGCCTTGAATCCGGTCAGTCTTCTTTTTATCACATTCAAGTAAAGCCCACGGGGTAAGGGAACATCTTTTCTAGGTTAATGGGTTATCTCATAGTTTTATATTCATACGGTTACTGCTTACAGGTTTGATGTTTTTTTTTTATTTAAAATTTAATTTAACTTGTTTTAAAACACTGCTCATTTTTAGTGCTTACTCTTTTATATTTTATTATATACATTATGTTTTCAATTACTTAGATACTTTTTTCTCTAAATGGCATAAAAATATATACCTAAAGGCAATAAGGAAAATTAAAATTATGCAATCATTTAATCATTCAGATAAAAGTTAATTGGGTCCGATATAGTTCAAACAATATCTCATAAAACAGCATGATGGTGAGTAATCGACAGCAGATCTGAGGTGCATGTTATATATATTAAAAAAAGAATCCTTAAGCTACATTTGGATTCATTGGCTTAAAAAGTTAATTGTATCAATTGTTGTATTAACAGAATAAAACAAACAAAAAAAGGAATAGAAAATCCCTATATATTACATGTTTGTCAGACAACCTCATAAGGGTTTCTAAATGGACTAAAGATGCATTCTAAAAATTCTGTCCATATTTAAACCCTCGACTCAATAGAAAGTGAGCCCCAGACATCTCTTCGGTGTGTTTCAGTGGGGTCTTTCAGCGTGAGGGATGTAGAGAGGGACGGGAAGGCACATGAACCGTTTGCTAAGTGACATTAGTTAAAGGGTAGTGTGCAGGGCTCTGTGCTGGAATGGAGGGTTTGGGGTTCAGACTCGAGCACTCACTCATGTTCTCCTCCTCGTCAACATCCATGGTGGTGAAACGCCTCGACTGGCCCTGTGCTTGCTGAGCCCCGGCCACACCTGACAGAAACACAGACACATCGTCATTAGCACGGTTAGCTAAAGCCAACTAAATCACTATAATCGCAGTTACTTTAGCTTAACCTTACGGTCAGTGATGTGGACAGACCCCTGAAAAGAAGCATTTAAACATCCTATACTGTGCTGAATGTACTGTAGACTCAAACCTTAAATCATGCCGCTATCATTTTAGCAAGTGACTGAATTCATGATCATCACCAGGCGGATGGAAAATATTCCACAGATTTACATAGGCCATCTATCCATGACATCACTATAGGCTTGCGAGCAAGTTTTGTTCTACACAAGCACAAATTTTGCATTACAGACAATGTACATCTTTACCATGCCTGAAAAATACACATTGACCATGTAAATACTAAAGTGACAAATTCATTAGTCTCCCTGAAAATGACACTTTACCAAAAGAGCTGCTGTTGCAAGTACCAAAGAGAGAGTACTGGCAGTCATATAATGTCTCTAAATAATGGCATCATGTATCCCGAGCTGCTTTAATTAGACAGGCGAGTGGAGCAGGGCGAACAAGAGGAAAAGAAGAGGAGAAGAGAGGTGAGAAGAGGACAGAAATGAAAGACGAGAGCAGAAAATAGGACAGAAGAGGAATGAAACAGCATTGACTGTGAGGTTAAGCCTACAGTAAGTGTATAAATATTCAGCAGGAGAAACTAATCTTTGAGAGAAAGGGCCGTGCTTGACAGGCCATAATAGCTGGAGCAGTCTATTGTGACTTTAATATCCATTCGATTAGACCTCATCTTCAGCTGCCTCGGAGGAAAAATACAGTTATTGACATCAACGGGCTTTTAGTCCCTGTGACACGGATGCCGCTTGAGCTCAGGTGAAAAATACAACACAAACACACGAAGGAAAATTCAACATTTCACAAAAAAAAAAAAAAAAAAAGAGCTCATAATATAGACTAGAGATGCAGGGCTGCACAGACTTGAGGCTATAGTGAGGTGGTTTTTATACGGAGATGTGACGAAGAGACCATACGAGGAGAGAAAGATTCTACATTAAGTGAAAGAAAAGACGCTGTCAAAGTTCTAGATTTATGTCTTTGTCTACATATTTATATATATATATATATATATATATATATATTAGTGCTGTCAAAAGATTAACCGCGATTAATCGCATACAAAATAAATGTTTTTCTTTACAAT
>JAUMHQ010000315.1:3288273-3299929 GCA_032361165.1 Enteromius paludinosus | reverse complement strand
TTTCAGTTAACGAAAATGCTTTTTTAATTCTAGTTTTAGTCTTTTCGTTCGTTTTCGTTAACTATAATAACCTTGCTGTTGCAAAAGCTGGTGGTTCTAACCGAAATGGAGCCTCGTGGGTGACTGGTTTGGTATAGAAAGAGAACATGTGAACATATATTCAAATAGAACACACTTTTGGGATAAAACTTGCATTTTATACACGTTTTTTTTTAACTACATTAATCATAACAAATATCCAAGCAAATATCCAGAATGTTGAATCGTGCAAACAAAATAGACATGACTGAAGTTTAAACTGTTTGTTGCAGTCTATATGGAGGAACAGTGTTTAAAAAGTTCAGTAAACACATGTGATGACTGCATCAAGTCCGGGCCCGGCTGTGCTTGGTGTAAAGATTTGGTAAGTGCATTTTAATGGCCGTGTTTGTTAATATCAGTTAAATAAATTTTTTAGAGGTTGGGAATCTGTGAAACACCATTTAGTGGGCCTTCAGAAAATATCTGACTGTTTGAACTCAACCCATGCTAATATAACATGAAGTATATTGCCTAGTCTCTCATGTAGCCAGAATTTGACATGGTTGCTGCTTAAGTGCCTCAAACTCATGATATCAACTAAAGGCAACTCTACTGATTGAAAGAAGTAACTCCCGAAGTGTCATTGCAAGTTTTACTGTTCAATGTCATCTGTTTGATTTCTAACATTCCAGTGTGATATTGCAAACAGCTTTTTCCTTTACATCACTCTCTCTCTAATTTAAACCACAGAATTTCACCAAGACTGGGGAGCAGGAGGCAGTCCGTTGTGACACAGCTGCTAATCTTGAAAAAAAAGGATGTTCAGGCAAATACATTATAAATCCTAGAAATGATTTTTCAATAAAAGCTGTCAGGCCCCTTCGGCCCGGTACACACACAAGTACTCCAGTGCAAATCCAACCACAAGAAATAGAACTTAATCTTAGACCAGGTATGTTACATTCTTACAAATCTAATGCAGAGCTCAATCAAAACAACTTTCTTTGAAAGGAGAACAGAGGTGACTGAATGTGTTGTTTCCTCAGGGTTGCCCTACACTTTTCAACTAACGTTTAAAAGGGCAGAAGGCTATCCAGTAGATCTCTACTACCTAATGGATCTCTCATACTCCATGAAAGATGATTTGGAGAATGTGAAACGACTGGGAAATAATTTACTTTCAGAGCTCACAAAAATAACTGGCAATGCGAGGATAGGTAAGACTATTCAAATATATCAACATAGAAATATAATATTATTAGTATATTTTAGAGTTCGAGGATTATTGCTTTGGATTCATGAATAAACTTTCCTGATGCAGGCTTTGGTTCGTTTGTCGACAAAACGCTTCTTCCATACACCGACACCAATGAAGCAAAGCTCCAACGGCCGTGCCCGGACAAAAATGAACGATGTCAGCCAGCATTTGGCTTTCAGCATGTGCTTTCACTGACAAAAGATGGGAACCTGTTCAGAGATATGGTAGCCAAGCAGGATATATCTGGAAACCTGGACCCACCAGAGGGAAGCCTGGATGCCATCATGCAAGTCGCTGTCTGTGTGGTGAGATTTTTATTACTGCAGAAATGTATCTCCGCTTAAACAATAAAACAGTACAAGAGACAATTCCCACACCTTAAACAAGATGATAGCTCAAAGCAAGCACTTGTGGCAAAAACTGATCCTGCACGATAAGAAGGTGAATTTTACACCAACATGACAGTCATTTATTATATTCAGCAACAACAACTTTGGCTTGTTCCGAGTGTCATAACGCTATTTTTACGCCATCAAATGTTTACATGTCCTATCAAATGGATTAGAAAAGGTTTATCTTACCCCTCTCTTGTGTTACACTTGCAGAAAGATATCGGTTGGGGAAACAGCACTCGTCTGCTGGTGTTGGCCACTGATGATGGCTTCCACATGGCTGGGGATGGAAAACTTGCTGCCATTCTGGAACCAAACCACGAAACCTGTGAGCTGGTCAACAACAAGTATAGCAAGAGCAATCTCTGGGTATGATTTAATACTTCATAGACATATTGGGGGGACAGAAGGTTGCGGGTTCGAGTCCCAGGTCCAGCAGGGATTGTAGGTGGTGGGAGTGAATATCCAACTGCTCCCCAGGCGCCATAGCATCCGGGTGTGTGATCACGTTGTGTGCGTGTGTGTGCGCTTGGATGGGTTAAATGCAGAGCACAAATTCCAAGTATGGGTCACCATACCTGACCACAAGTCACTTTCACAAATTGTGTGCGTGTTGTGTTTATTTATTATGTATTTAAGTACAGTTTATGAATTGAACAACTACAAGAAAAATGTACAACAAAATTAATAAAGCTCAAAAATAAATACAATTAAAATGAAAACAGAAAAAAAAAAAAAAAATCTAATAGTTTAGTACTAGTTTAATTGTATAGTTTATTATTGCACTATAATAGTATATAAATGATAAAAAAAAACAAGTTCAGTTGTACATTTTTGCACATTTGGATAGACCCTGAAAACATACTGACAGCAACACCAAAGCACTTTTTCCATTTGTACCATTTTAAAATGTATTACATGGCCATCCAAATAAATTATGCAATTCATAATTAAATATCTTAAAAGATACATACGCAAAAGGATTTATGTATTAGATGCTATCAGTAGCTTGATAACACATCATGTGAAAATATCGAAACTATAATACACACTATGTTTTCAGGATTACCCGTCCGTTGGACAGATTGCTCGCAAACTGGAAGAGCAAAACATACAACCCATTTTTGCAGTCACCAAAAAAATGGAAACCGTGTACACAGTAAGTAAAACATGCTTAGCTAAAATAAGCAAATAAATGATCTGTATAAACTTATGATTATAATCACGGTGAGTGCCCTGATAAAGTGTAAACAAGCGACTATAAAACATTGCCAGTGGCAGTGTTTAGGAAACCTATCATTGTTTTTGTCGATACATATGATGGTGTACGATGTATAAATTATAACACTTCACCTTTTCACTTCATTTGCACACAATTCACATTAATATTCTTAGTAACTGAAGTGCTATGGTGTACTTGACTTAACAGGAGCTGAGCAAACTGATCCCTAAATCTGCTGTTGGAGTGCTTTCTGAAGACTCCGACAACGTTGTCAAACTAATTGTGGATGCATACAACGTGAGTGCATGGGATTCACACTTTGTTTGCACAAACCTTTTCTAAAAAGTAAAACATTGTGATATTAACACTCTTATTAATGTCCTATGGGGTTGGAACAGAACTTGACCTCTGAAGTGATCATAGCTCATGAAGCTCTCCCACAATTCGTAACTGTGAAATACAGATCGAACTGTAAGGGTGCAGACCAAACTGGTAACAGGGGGAAATGTGAAAATGTGAACATTGGTACGGAGGTGAGTAAGATTAGTTCAAGTGATCATAAAGATCATCTATGCAAGCACAGATGTGAATCTTGATTTATAATTTTAGCAAAGGCCAAATTAAACAACTGTTAAATAACCTTATGTTTAACATAATCCTTACAGATAGTTTTTGATGTGACAGTAACTGTGGAAAAATGCATAACCAGTCAGAGCTTCCTCATTGGGCCATTGGGCTTCAGTGAAAAACTGAAGGTGAACGTGAAGACTCGATGCGAGTGTGAATGTGATGATCCCAAAGGACTTCATCCTCACTGTGGGGGAAATGGTGTTGTCGTCTGTGGCGGCTGCAGGTAACGGAACAATATAATTACCTCTAATTGCTTTCGTTTTCATCCCAAATTACCTAGATCAATCTCATTACATTTTTAGCTATAAAATTAAATGCATAAAAGCCAGAAATATTTTTTTTTAAATAATTTGTAATATTAATATTAAATAATATATATTTTTTAAATAATTGATTACATTTCTTGAATCAATTTAGTCTCAGTGGTGAATATCATTAGATTATAAATAATACATAATGTTTTCTTTTATGGTTAATTATTATTGTGTGTGTGTGTACACAATTCATTATTCATGTATAACTACTGCAGTGCTGTCAAATGATTCATCGTGAATAATTATATTCAAAATAAGTTTTCATTTGCATAAAACATGTTTTTTGTGTATATTTATAAATATATATAGAATAAACACACACACAGAGAATATATTTTGAAAGCATTTAGATGTTTTTACATATATTTATATTCATATAATTTATATTATAAATAAATATATTTATTATATTTATATAAAAATACATATTTTCTAAAATATACATGCATGTGTATTTATATATACATCATTTTCAAAGGGAAAGGGAAGTGAAAAAGGGAAGGAAAGCGAAGTGAAAAGGGGAAGGGAAGGGAAGTAAAAGGGGGAAGGAAAGGGAAGTGAAAAAGGGAAGGAAAGCGAAGTGAAAAGGGGAAGGGAAGTAAAAGGGGGAAGGAAAGGGAAGTGAAAAAGGCAAGTGAAATGAAGGGGGAAAAGTGAAGTGAAGGGAAAAAGGGAGAGAATGGGAAAGGGAAGGAGCGCTGCCTGTTGTCAGAGTTCTTGTGCAGACAGTAATCTCAAAGCATTATTACAATTAATGACAAAATTAATGTTTGTAAAAGTAAACTGACACGCTACCGCAAAAGATAGAAATAACTGACTTAAAACCTTTTCTTGTTTGTTTTTTATGTTGGTGAAAATACTAGTGGCCTAAGACTTTTGCACAGTACTGTCTCTTTAGTGACATAAGCAATTTCCCCACATCCACAGGTGTAATACAGGTTTTTTAGGACAGCGCTGTGAGTGCAAACTAGGCCAAAAGGACGAGGCGTCATTGAAAGCGCAGTGCCGGAAGGATAACGGGACCGAATGTGAAGGCAAAGGAGATTGCCTGTGCGGACGGTGCCAGTGCCATAGTACAGACAGCGGAGGCCATTTCTATGGCGAATTCTGTGAATGCGATGATGAGCACTGTGAAAAATTTGACAACAAACAGTGTGCAGGTGATTTGTGTAGAAACACTCAAATTTTCATGTGCTTTATAGTTTATATTTAAAAATCTGCTCTTAAATGTAATGTGGCTTCATTTTACAGGTAATGGTCAGTGCAAATGTGGAACATGTGAGTGTAATCAAGGCTACGAGGGCACAGCGTGCCACTGCCCAAAATCCGATGGGGATTGCAAGATCGATGATAGTGTTTGTTATAACCGCGGGAAATGTAAATGTAACCAGTGTGAATGTGACAGAGGATACAAGGGTCCCTACTGTAAATTGTGTCCTACTTGCCAACGTCCGTGTCAGCAGTCAGGGTAAGAAAACCTCAGAGCAAGTCACTATGAGCTATACAACCCAGTAGGTTATGTTCAAGTCTTAAAGGGTTAGTAGTTAAATTATGTCATTAATTACTCACCCTCGTGTCATTCCAAACCCATAAAACCTTTGTTCATCTTCAGAACACAAATTAAGATATTTTTGATGATATCAGAGCCATCTGACCCTCCATAGACAGAAAACAAAAATAACATCATATACTACTCAACCATTCCTATGACTTTCTTCTATGCGCAAACAGCCGCAGATTACGCACATGCACGTGCTTTCACCCGGATGTAAACAAGGCTGATTACGTCAAATACATTAAAGCTTTCGTATTTGGTGCGTTGAGCATGGTGGAAGACATAAATCAAGGGAGAAGACTAAATTATGTAATTTTTTTTTCACGCAAAAAAAGTATTCTCGTAGTCACTGATGTCACATGGACTTGTTTAACGATGTTTTTACTATGTTTCTGGATCTGGGATCATTTCAGTTGTATTGCTGTCTATGGTGGGACAGATGACTCTGATTTCATCAAAAATCTGATCTGAAGATGAACGAAGGTCTTACGTGTTTGAAACAACATGAGAATGAGCAATTAATGACAGAAATTTTATTTTTGGGTGAACTAACACATGAACATAACCTACTGGGTTTACAATTGTATGTACCAAAACGGGTATTTTCACACAACTTGTGTCTGAGTCACGCCATACTCTCTTACTAGTCTGAAATTGCTTTAATGTGTAAATTGGCAAATGATAACTTTAACATGATGGTTGAACTTAAGTTAACCCGCAAATCACATGCGTGCCGAACCGTGCGATTGGTCCGTTGAACCCCTAATACATATATATATATATATATATATATATATATATATACACACACATTACTATATAATAAAATTGATACATTAAATATTTTATATTTTTGTATGTATTTAAAAATGACTAACATTCCTGACCTGCTGCAGGGCTTGTGTTGAATGTTTGGCCTTTGGGACTGGTCCATTTGAGAAGAACTGCTCTGCCACCTGTGAACATCTGCAACTTACGACGGTTGAAAAATTGCTCAAGTTTGACTGTCGAGTCAAAGACAAAGAGGGCTGCTGGATGTCATTTACAATGACGGAACAGCTAGGATTTGACAAGTACTTTGTCAGTGTCCTCAAAGACAGAGGTAGACCCAGACACAATATATTAAAACACGTACTAGTTACTTTGGTTCTGTCATTGTTTACCCTCATGTCATTCATGCCCTTCTGCTATTATTATGTGTAGAACACCAAAAAGTATATTGTCTTTCTCTTTCTATACAGCAATACAGTAGTTAATAGTGACAAAAAGTTTCAAAAGTAGTATTTTTAATGATGATTTTAACCTTTTTGGAGCTAGGCAACAGTATAGAGGTTTGAAACATGAGGGTGAGTAAATAAAGGCAGAATTAAACATTTTTCCCAGTTTCAAAAAGCATCAAATATTCTGCCTTTCTATTTCTTGGGTTAGAATGTCCAGTGGGGCCAAACATAGCAGCTATCGTAGGAGGATCTCTGGCGGCTGTGGCGTTGATCGGTCTCCTGATCCTCCTCATCGTCAAGGGAGTTCTGTATGCAAGTGACCTTAGAGAATGGAAGAGATTTGAAAAAGACAGAAAACATGAAAAAACATCTGTAAGTTCCCTTTTCTTTAAATAAAAAACTGTAAACTTCACATTCAGTCCATCTTCCAAAAACTGTTCATGCTTGACTTTTTATTAAGCACATTATGCTTTCTTCTCCTTCTACAGGGTACAAACCCGTTATTCCAGAATGCTACAACCACAGTTCAAAACCCAACATTTTCTGGAGATTCATGAGAGAACTTGGTGCTGAACGAGAGAAGCACAGAGAAGATGAGGATTAATGAAAGAGTGTGACGCATGCTCACTCAATAAAATAACTTCTGTTAATGTTCAGTGACGAGCAACTTTAGAGAAGCATAAATGTTTGCAATTTCTTTGACATTTTGGTTTGATTGTATTTTAAATGTTTAACAGCATTAGAAGTATTTAAAAGTTTAACATTGAAAAGTTTTTTATAAGAGTAAGATTTATGTAAGATTTATTTTTGTATACACAAAAAACATATTGAGAGAAATCAAATTTTATACTTGTTGAGCTTTGATGACAATGAAATTTTTGCCAGATTTTGTCTCTGAAGTGGTGAATTTGTAAAAGCGTTTGTTTTTGAAGCACTTGATACACACATGTTTCAATGTCTGTCCAGATGCAAATATTTGAAAATGTTTCTGCTCTGCATTTCAGAGATTCCTCATTGTGAATTATGAATACTGAACATATATACGTTGGCTTTCTTCATCCAGATAATAGACTTATAACCTGAACATTTGCTAATAGCTTTGCATTGTAACCCGACTTTCAATCTTCACAACATTAACCATAAGTTATAGAATGTGTGTGTTTGAGGGCTCTGTAAATGTCTTTAATACAAATAAAGTTGTAATTACTTTTCAGGAACTGCCTTACGATTTGATTAATTTTGGCTGCATTTGTCAAAGGGCACAAAGCCATTTAAAAAATGCAAATTACTGAATATATTGATTTTTTTTTTTTGATACATTCTAACATTTTTATATTGTGCGAGTAATTTTTATTACTTGAGTACATTTTTAGTATATACTTTCCTCTTTGAAAGTACATTCAATGGCGTCAGATTGGCATCCAATGTCATGTCTCATGATCTAAAAGGGAAAACCAAATACTTATTTAATGGGTACAATTCTTTATTTTTGACATGTAGTGCTTTAAACACAATTTTTATTTTTTCTTGTTTCTGGGATAATGATTATGAAAATTCAGTGAATGTAAGAATAAATCACATTTTGTAAATATATTATAAAAATAGAAAAATCTAAATCCAACAGTTTTCTGGGTTCCATGGGGAGGGGTTTGGGGGGGGGCTCAGGTTGGGTAGCAGATCCTCACATCTCCACTGCCCTCAAGAAAAGAACAGGTGAAGGCATCTTTGATGTTTTGCAATCATTTGGATCTGCTTCCCTACCTCGGTTTACCTGTGAAGGCAGCATTTTTTTATATTTGGTAAGAATGTTCGAAGCCCAACCTCCACCGAGGCCTAACATACTCTGCAGCACATTCACAAAAGCTGGTTGATGGAGCTGAACTAACACCGTGTTAACGTGTGTCCTGGATTATATAAGAGAAGGGGCCGAGTTAGCACTGAAGCACTAGTGGCTCACTGCTTTCTCGCCGGGTGGCAGAGTCTGGTTAATGAGTTTGAGGAAGGAGAGGGGAGCGGCCACATTCTGGAGACTGAAGTTCACCTAGAGACAGCCTGAAAGTGAAAAGATAGGAGTGGAGCCTTACACCCGGCTGCCGAGGACAGGAACACCCTGTCTTAACGAAGGTAGGAAACAATGCCTGGAATGCATAGAATCATGTTGAACTGTAAAAACTGTCATTTCAGAGACTTTTGATGGAGTTCAAATCGTTTGATGTAAACTTCATGCATTATCTAATGCTAATGTGCAAACCCTACTGTGATGCCATTTTATGGTGGAATGTGTGCAGGTTAAGGGAGGGTCTTGTAAGTCATAAATTAATTTTCCATATTTCCCATGCGTCCTTCACAATGTCATTCACATTGTTGGTTGCAAAAGGTCAAACGGAGCACAACAAACAGTAGGCAAACAGTGAGCTACTGTACATCTCACTAATAATTACCGACACACTTTCAATGGTCTGCTTAGCTCTCAAAAGATCTGACCAGCTCAGCTGTGCCCGTGTGTTTTGTAACTTACTTCACTTGCCAAAAACCTCAGAAAAGACGGTCTGCATTGATGCTATAGACTACATGAATGCATAGAGGGAGTAAGCTGAGGTACACCAAGGGAGGCTTTATCTAGTTCATGGCAGAGGAAATATTCAACATAAGCTGCATGCATTTATGTTTAAACCTTTATCCACTTATCATGGCACACTTGATTCATCCGGTAATCATGCATGAACTTTGGACTTGTAGTAAGATACACTACTGGTCAAAAGTTTGGACACACCTACAGTACTCATTATGTTTTATTATGATTGTCCATATTTCATTATTATAGTAACAAAAAAGTCTATGTATGTCTACGTCTATGTGTGTATGTATGCTTGCTGCTATTTCTCTGCTCCAACATATCCATTTAAAATGATTTTTTTATGTGGTACAGAAAACTGTAAGGTAAAGAGTAAGGTGTTAACATTATGAGAAATAGAAGTTCTATCAAGTGTATCCAAAGTTTTGACCTGTATTAGCTGCATGTATAACGACAGAAGCGAAAGAGTTAACCAGCAATACATTCCAGTCCAGATTAGAGCTTATTTTCACACTCTTTGAATTTAAGCTTCAAATCAGATATATTTTGACTCAAGAACATACAAAATAAATAAATGGTAATTTTGTAAAATTGTGAAAAAATAACTAGCAGAAATTTAGTGGAGGTAGGCCTACTGTATCAATGCTATCAATATCATTTCAACACAACAATATGCAAAGGACGGGAAACCAGATGGGCTGGGGGTAGAGAGGTAAATAAACATATTTGTTTCGCTCTATTGCTTAGAGATGTCTACTGGGGAGGGGGGCGAGATGAATGACTTATGCCTGTAACCACAGATATGACACACCTGTATGCATATCACCTGCTCTTGCCATATATGGGCCTGAGTGAATGAACAGAGAGAGAGATAAAAGTGCAAAGGTTGTAAAGTAGACAGAGCGAGAGAGTGCTGCACAGTCTCCACCACTGTCTGTGAACCAGCAGCACCTTTACCTGGCTGCTTCCTTCTCTATTCCTCCGGCGGCAGGTGAGTTCCTCTTACTCTCACGCTCTCCTTTGCAGAAAAAGACTTTAAATTTGAGGATGCTCGTTAAAGTGATTCATTAGCCAAGCAGACGGTAAAAGTTGACCCTGTTAAAGAAGAAAAAAGGAAAAGCTGTTGTACGTAATACAGCAATGCTTTTTATTTGAAGTATTAGAATATTATGTAGCATTTATGCCTAAATATTATGCATGAATTAATCATTATAATTAAACTTCTATCATCAGTGGCAAAAACAACAACTGAAATATTCCAGTCGTTATATAACGTTACATATATCTTTTGAATCAATTTAATTCTTTAATCAATTTATACTTAAAATATTCCCGAAAAAGTTCCCCTAGGGTTATGAGAAAGTTCATTTCCGACCGTCTCTTCTATCATAAAATGCCTTTTAATGTAAAACATCTGTTTGGTGTTTAAGCTTGTTTGCTGTTCTTCATCTCAAAAATGTGTGCCAAAAGAAGACAATGTGTCAATTATTGACTGGTGACCTTTATGTTTAAATAACTCAACATGCTATTTTTCTTTATTGCATTGTGTTATAACTATGCGTTGCATAATCTGATGTGCTCGTATGCTTTGGCCTGAAACAGAAGGTTAGGTTGGCCCTGATGGACAGTTCACAGGAAGAATATTAATCAAGGTTATAGAGAAGGAGGAGGAGCAGATGAGACATGTACACAGCACTGTCAGGCCTGATCAAACACCGGGTGGTTACATAAAAACTCTGCACACTTTTCTGTTTGCTCTGACACACCGCATCTAGTAATTCTGGAGGACAGATAATTCGCGATATGCCATTGTTACTGTAGCGGCAGAGTGGAGCCCGTTAAGACATTATTGCACTAACAACGTAACTTCTAGGATTTAGTTAGGAAATATGAACCTTTGCACAGGGCAGAAGGTTTGTGATTGGTGATTTAAGGGTTAGAGCAATCTGCTCGACTTAACCCCCCTAATAAAACCCAACCATCCAATCAAACAAGAGAGATTGAGTCATCCGTATTATCACACCATATCAACATCTATGCTGGAAGTACCAGGCAAACATACAAAAGATGTTGATAAGGAAGCTCGTAAATTTGGGATATGCAAACAGAAAATAATCCTCTATAGGGCGTGTGGAGATATATTTAGGGTGTGTATATTATTTGACCGGCTAATTGTACATGATCTGACATTTTGCTTAGCTACTTGGAAATAAATAGTTTTTATTCAAAATATTTTGATTTGAGAAGAAAAGGACTAGCACAATCATGGACACAGTAAATATGAATATGTCACATTGGCTGAAAGATGTCATTAGCATAACGTTCCGTGCAAAAGCTGTTATCAGCTGAGATGAGTCCTCATGATTCGATAGTCCATCTTCCTGCTTAATTTGTTAGTCAAGTCAAGTCACTTTTATTTCTATAGCGCTTTTAACAATACAGATTGTAGCAAAGCACTGAACATTATCA
>JAUMHQ010000315.1:3272824-3283080 GCA_032361165.1 Enteromius paludinosus | reverse complement strand
TTCTGCTGAGGAAACAAAGTCACCTACATCTTGGATGCCCTGGGGGTAAGCAAATAAACATCTAATTTTCATTTTTTCACTATCCCTTTAACTTGCATCACAGGAATAAATTAGATTTTCTAATATTACTGTAATTTTTTATCAAATAAATGCAGCATTGTTGACCATAGGAGATTTTCTTTCGGAAATAAAAAAAAAATCGTACTAACCCCAAACTTCTGAAAGATACACTGCATAATGTTCATTTTACCTGCAAGATAGCTTAATTTTGATTTCATTTGTAATAATGTTTCAAAAGCCCACAAATAACATCAGGACATACAGCAGGAGAAGCACCTTCACAACCAACGGTACATGAACTTCCATTGGTAAAATTGCTGTCAGTGTGAATGAGGCTTCAGCTGGCAGCTAAACAATTTGTTTAGTGAACTGGAATACCAGAGCGCGGCACCATATGTGTGCCCAGAACAATAAGCCTGTAAGACAGCTATCTGCGGCTGTATTTAGAAGCCGTCCAGTGATCTGAGCAATTTCCTGAGAGCAGTTTAGACCATAATTTGTCTTTGCTTGTTTAATCTCTCTCTTTTCTCATTTTTTTAAAAACCTCTCTAACTTTGTGTTTTACGTCCACCTGATGTTTGATTAGATCATGACCTGGAGAGCGAACGGCCCCCTGAAAAACAATTTTGCCTGAAAATGAAAGTGTAGTGCAATGCAATTACCATTTTCTCACTTTCTGTCGGTGAATGCTTGAGGCCTCTAATGATTTTGGCAAACAACCAAATCCTTGCTTTCTTAAAAAGGCTTTTTCTGTGTGAAGAATAAAGGAAGTACGTTCATGACAATATGTCATCAAAACATTGTATTAAAGTAAAAATGGCAACTGTCCGTTATACATTATCACTCGCTATCAAGCTTCAAGGCATACAAAAGCTTGCTGTAAGCGATAAAAGAAACAGAAGTGAACAGAAAACAAAACAAAAACCCATTTACTCTTGATATCAGTGCTATCTGCTCGTGCTCACGTATGATGGTTGCTATAGCAACATGAATCACAGTGTGAGGCTATAAGGTTAAATAATGATTGCTTTATCAGTTTTAGATCAGATGAAAACTGCTATGGCAGGCAATGGAAAGTAAACAAACAGTCGTTAGCAACTAAATGTGGCACATTTTTCATTCTCTTTCTTTCCATGACACCATCTCAAATTTTCAGAGCTAAATTCAAGTGTGTTTTTTTTTTTATATGTCAAAAATAAAAGGACACAACGCATAGAAATGGTACTGCAGGAATATCAGTGTGACTAAGTCAACCTGAACAGTTAAAGAGAGAGAGAAAAAGAGATACTCAACCCTGGGGAAAATTGCATTTCTCAGTTGCGGCTCGTTCACAGCTCACGAGACTTAAAGGAGCCTCATGCTTTTCCTAGTCTATATGACTTTCTTTGAAAAGGTGAGTTTTTTTAATGAAACACTGCAAGATTAAAGAAGCGTCTGATTATTGTTTTTTTTTTGCATCAGCATCGGCTCATTGGCCTAGCTGCTTAACATTCAAATACTCACCTAACTTGTGCTTGCTGTAGCAGTTGAAGCACGTTTTAGAAACCCTCCACCTTCCCCAGCTCCACCTGTGTAGATCTACTATGAGGTAATTTCATGCACGTTCTGAGGTTATATTAGTTTATGTGCAGCAGCAGTATTTCTCACATGAATGAATGAATGAATGAACAGTGAATAATGACTTAAAGGTATGGTTCACTTAAACCCAGTTCCGAGCCTGAGTTTCTTTGTTTTTCAGAATAAAAGGAATATATTTTGAAGAATGTGTGTAACCCAAGAGTTGACGGTAGCCTTTGACTCCAACATTCTTCAAAATATCTTGTATTTTGCTCAACAGCTGAAATAAATTCATACAACACACAACTTGAGGGTGAGTAAATGATGACAGAATTGTAATTTTTGGGTGAACAATCCCTTTAAATTGTTGTCTGATTGCAGTTCACGTCAAATAATCTCATAAAATCAAGTCAAAAGGAGTTAATATTTATTGTTTATCCTTTAAAAATGGAAAAATTTAGAAAAATATGCAACAACAGAAATGTCAGTACAAGATGACAGAATAAGCATTTTGTGTAAAATATGTCTTTGATAGGGTTCCCAGATCAACCTTGTATTAAATTAATAGAAGGCAAAAATAGACAATTACTGAATTCAATATGAATCGAATTCATAATGACAAGTCTGAAATCTTGTCACATCTGAATAGACTGAGCCATTGTTGAGATTTCTTCCTGAAAAGAAGTAAAATCTGAACACTAAACAAAGCTAAGTTTATTTACTGTCTAGGAAAACAACTGAATGATGTTTGTATGTTTTCATATTCAAGAGCAGCTAATATTACCTCGTTTTGATCTAAAATAATCAAATGTTCAGTTAAAAGCCATCAAGGACATTTGCACAGAAAAACACAATCTGAACAGTCGTCATATCGTCCTTATGTTGTATTTAGTGCCACTTTGTAGCGCAGAAATGATTTTATTTTATGGGCGTAAAGAGTTTTTTAATAAGAAGTTCCATGCTTACTTGAAATGTCAAATCAATTCTCATAATATCATCATCTAAGGAATTTCATCAAAAGAGCTGTTACCACTAGCAACACACTCTTTAGCCTCATAATGGCACGAGCGATGTAAAAGGGGCCTGAGTGATGTTTTCCTCAGCCTCCTGCGGGGAATGACTCATGCTTCCCAAGGGCTTTCAGTCGGGTCTCAGTCTTAACAGAATGTGCCACAGACAAGCTAATTATCAGCATGTTAGCCTGCGCTTGCTAATTAATCCTACGTCTTGCTGTCTCAAACTTGCAGTTTTGTGCTCCACTGCCCCACTAGAACAGTTCTGCCATTTATTTGCACATGAAGTGCAACACTGTTTCCATTCAGGATTCTTAGGGAAATCACATGACTGGGCCGTATGGCTCTGAAGAGTGCAGAAAACATTAGAGATTTGCTACATTGATATATCTCTCATAGCTAAATACCTATTTACATCAACAACTATGGCACTAACTACAGTATATGGATGATACATTTCTGTTGATTAAACAGATTGATCAAAGGCTTAATTGATCTGAGCTTAGGTATCTCAGGTTTTAAGGTGAACATTGCCAATATTATCCAAAAACAATGATTTTTCCATTAAAAAGCATGAACTCACATTACAGAGGTCTGTGATCTGTCATCGTCATAGTATATGTCTTATAGTATATGTCTCATGACATAAACGTACCTTGGTGCACTTTTTAGCGAAACACGAAATATGTACCAACATGCACATATCACTTCAGTTTCCAAAAGAAATGAACCTTTTATTCCTTTAATATCATGTTTTGACTTTAAAACAATATTAATATGATGGGATATTTGATAACTGATGCTTCTGAACCAACTTGTGCTCCAATATGCCCGTATAGGTCGTTTGTACAATAGCGGTGAAATACGACCCATCAGAGCATATACTAAAAACGCGCCCCTATCGGCAACAGAACATTTGCATAGTAATGTTTTGTACTATTTTATTGGCCACGTGACTCGGGGTTGGTCTAGCTTAGTTTGTAGAAATTATTATTCATTCAGTTTGTAGTTATAAGGTGAGACAAGCTCATGCGATCATGGGTTTGAACCCAGAGGACGCATGTGCTCATAAAACCCTATCATCATAAAATCATGATTTTGCTAAATTTTTGTAATGGATTTTGTAGGTTTAGGGGTGGGTTAGTGTGGTCATTCGTACAAATTAAACCTAGTAAAATATGTTTTAATCACTGTGAGAACAAAACACACATTTTGATTGGTAATGACGATTCAAGTTAAAACGACACTGTCATTATTTTTACACCCACTAGAGGGCGTGCACCTTTAAATCATAAATATAGGTCGTAATACTTGCACAAACGACCTATAGAGTGGCTATTTTGTATACTTTTGAATGTTAGCATCACACATATACAGCTTTATGTCTGTGTTTGTTCGGGTAGCTCACGGAGTATAGAGATGTACTTGAGAGGCCAGGAGCTCCAGTTTGAATCCTATGTATGGCTCGAAAAAACAGTTTAAATATGTGTAAAAGTAAGTTAAAATGGCACAGTTGCATCACAAATAGAACACATATGTGTTTTTATAACAGTTTTGCATTTGTTAACACTATCGGATAGGTTTAGATTTGATGTAGGGCATTTCCAACATGACAGAGCATTAAGCTTAGCTCTGTCTAGGATATGTCAATTCTGAACCTATATCAACGTAAAAAAAAATATGCCAGGATTTACTTGTTGCACCTGTGTTTTAGCACCACTCAGTGGACATTTCTCTTTGAAACTGCTGTGAAATATGGAGTAAGGCATGTAAAAACAGTGTTGTACAAAAAGTGCTCGGAGGTACATATTTTTATTAGACCAGGTTGGTTAAAGTTGTGATCTGGACCTCCCTGTTCTCGTGCAATTAGAATGAAAAAGGTTTAGAATGCAGGTTTTACATATCTGTAGCCATAGGAAATCTGAAGGCTGGAAGCCAGGAGTGGAAGTAGTCACACTTCAGCAGTTTTGTGTGGGAGGTCGCAAGCTTCTGTGATAATGACACATATGAAGTAGTGCAGAGAGAAATCTCCCATAGAAAGGAAAAAATGGCTTTAATGTCGCAGTTGTTTCTCCTAGATAGCATACAGACCAAACTGGTAGTTTTTTGCATTCTCTCCTATGAAAACTCAATAGAAATCTCACTTAGATTTGCAAAGAAGCATTCAGCAGTCAGAGATTTCAACCAAATTAGTTGAGGTACAATATCCATATTATTTTTCTATTTTTAAACTGTGCTCAATTTGATTTTGTGTTCCTTTACCATTTTAAAACTCAAATTTGCAAAGATGCCTTGTGCCATTAAATATCAGAGATCCCAATGTGACCTGAAATATTTCTAACCAAATTCTTTCAAAAACAAAATATCTGAGATATTAGATCCATAGAACATTTTAAAAAAAAGCTTGTTACTGGGGCAGTAAAAGACAAAGGCAGGCAAATGAGATACAAAGTTGTCACTTAAAGTGAACAGCCAACCCCCCACCCAACCCCCGCCCCCTAAAGATTCATAATTTGCACATTTTGTGCAAGAAATGTTAGGAGAAAAAGAGTACACATGTCATTAATCAAAACAGAGCTCTTGTACTACGTCTGTCATTGAAAGTGAGAATCCTGACACAGGTTTAAGCTGATTTAAGATGCAGTGGTAACACATTCGATAAAGACTGCATTCGTATTGTTGTTAATCATGAGTTGATGAAGGCACTTTAGGACAGGAATGCAGAGACAGCAGCAGCAGTTTGTTGCCATAGAGACCAAAAGTGCTTGTGGTGCAAGGCATTCGTTCAGCGTAGTACCTGCAGGTTGAAAGCATTTTACAAGACAAAAACAGAAATCTAGATTTGTAGAGGTAAAGGAATGAATGTACAATTCGGTGATGTGGAGGTCTGGTGAACAGCATGCATAAAACTAGAGAAATAATATGAACTAAATGATGTAGTTAAAATCTTTCAACCTTCAATCATTTGATGAATTACTGACACTGCAAAAATAATATACTATAATATACTAATAAGTATTTTGAAAAGATTTTCTATATAAAAATCTTGAAATAAGATGCATTTTATTTAAAGCAACACTGCAAACGATTAAAACAAGTCATTTTAAATTTTAATACAATTTGAAAAATGGCTGTTTTTACTGTATTTCTGATCAAATAAATGCAGCTTTGATAAACATTAGAGACTTCTTTAAAATAAAACATCCAAAAATCGTTTTTTAATGAATATTGCATATGTTTTTGTATTAAAGCACTTTTTTCCCCACATGTTAAAGTTTAGTTTAAGGTTTAAATATATATGCCAGTGCAGTACAACAATATATACTTATATTTAAAATATGATCTTTTTACTGTATAAGATGTCAAAAAGATTCTCTCTATAACTTCTACACAATCATCCAACATTTTTATAGATACTGTAATAACATCATGTTAATTGAGTTTTTTGAGTTAACTCACAAAATGAACCTAATTTAAATAAATAATAATAAAAAAAACACTGAAAAGAAGGAGTGACTAAATTTATACTCAAGATGTGTGTTGATAGACACGAATGAAGATGTTTAGCAAATAAGATGCAGGTTTTGCTCTGAAATACCACAACTTATTTGCGATATACTGTATAAGAGTTTTTGCTAAAATTTACATTAGGCACTTTTTCAATTAGCAATTTCAATTTGCACAATTTAGAGGGTAAAGAAAATATGGCTTGTGTTTATATAATGAGTGAAAGAATTAATCTGCATTTTTCAGTCAGTTGAGGTCAATGCTGTGTTTTTGTGACCTGACATCATCTGAATTCTCAACATAAATTTGAGAATCAGGTTCTATCCATTGAACATACGATACATTATGCACACACACACACAAATTCACCCATAAAAATAAGCCATTACTATAATGCAGGATGCTTGTGAACTTTGAACTTTAAAAAAACAAAACAAAAAAAAAACATAGATTAAACTTATTACATGCATACATTAAAGTATTAAAGTATTAGTGTCATGTGGCTTCTCTGGTGTTGTACCCAAGAAGAGCAGACCCGTGCGTTTGAGCTTTAAAGAAGTCCAATAATAATCCTTTAAGTCTGTATTGTCCTTTTGAATATCTGCTGTATCCTGGATTGTGAAGTCTGTTGCTATAGATACAGCGGCTGGAGTGCTTTCATTGGGTGTTAGACTTATCCTCCATCTTTGATCTCTTCATTGGCTACTCTCTCCTGTATTATACCATATGGATATGTTCAGTCATGTCTGTATGACTTTTTATTTTTGGCAGAGGTAGCATTTTCCACATTGTGGTGATTCCATCTTCACATTTCCATTTTGGCTTTTAAAAAAACCTCAAGGATTGTGGTCGGATAAGTTTTCTATACCGCAATCTCAGATGTTTTTGGCTGCATATGGAATTGTATACTGTTTCAAAAACTAACTTGCAGCAGGACTTCTCATGCAATTTGGATAAATAATAAATGGCTGTTTTTTAAAATCAAACATCATTTTAAATAAGTTAAAAGTAAAACTTATGTTAATGTTAATATATCTTTTGTAGCTTTTACTGAAAAAAACCCCCACACTTTTATACTTAACATGATATATCTAAACTATAGGCTATTTAAAAATAAGATGTATCCCTAATTTTTTTATGTCAAGACGGATCAGAAAAATGAATAGCGTCAGATTTTTTGAAAAACAGATTAAAAAATGTATCTTTGGACAACAATAAAATCATTTTGTCTTTTCAAACAACCTTTCAGTCAACACATTTTCAAAGATGTGTTTCTTTGTGTTTAACATTTCACATTTCATAACATAGCATTTAAAAAATCTAAAGAATCCTTTCTGTCTATAAAGAACAGTTTGCAGAATTGAAATGTTCTTAATAAGAGTCTAAAATAGATCAGTACTAGTTAGTATCTAATGAATCTTATAATAAAAGGTATTTTTCATAAAGTTGTGCCTTGCATGTTTTGAACAGTTGACAGACTGTGAACCTGGAGACATTTATGTGTTTTTTTTAAAGATTGTTTTAATGATCCAGCAAATGTAGCTGCCAGATACGTTTCTTTTTTTCTCTCTTTTTGATGTGTCTCCATCTGCGTCCATGCCGTTAGTCTCTGAGATTGACATCCCCTCTCTCCCGAAGATCATTTTAGCGTTTGCAACTGTTCCTGAGTCATCTCTGGGTGCTTCTCTGGCCCGCTTCAGCTAAAGAGCCAAGTTCCTTTTGATTAAAGCTCGAGAGACTCCCCTGAAGAGGTCATATCTTTCTTCTTTTCTCCTCTTCTTATCATTTTATGTTCTCCCCGACGTCCACTTATAATGTTAGCAACGTTTTTGTAGTGCCAAATACGGTCAGTATTTTTTCCATGACAATTTTCCACTCTCTCCCTGACCCTTTGACTCTGTCCTAACCAGGCATGATGCAACAAGCTTCAAATCAGTTTGTCTTTCCACATGCAGATAACGTTATTTCTCAATACCAAATTGGCGTTGTTGAAGTGTAAATTTATGGGATTTCTTTCTGTTCAAATGTGAGAAAGTTAAAGCTAGAAGCAGAAGGTCACAATGAGCTTTTTTAGCATCTGGACAACAAGTAAGTTTAAAACTTGCAGTATTTTTGCGAAGCACACCAAAAGTTGAAGAAAAATCAGACCTTTTGAAACGCACACCTCCGAGACAAGGACCCGCTCTGCATCGCATAACTTTGTCCACACATCACACTAAACGCAAGCCAGATTGGGATATAATTACTGTTTCCTGACAAGGGTCCAGCCCCTTTTTTGACCAGACCCTGTCCGCCAGCGTTAATTTGCGTGCTCGACAGCTTTTCTGGAAAGGAGCGCGGCTGTACAGGACATGACTCTGAGAGGAGGCAGGCATTTGGGAAGCGTTTTTGCATGAGGGACAAAGAGATAAGAGCCGCCATGAAGAGTTCAACGCTGGCACAGTAGCTCTGTTGGGCGCCTGGCTCTCTCCAAGCATTGAGAGTTTGGTGTCTGCCTGAGCGTTTTCTGTGATGTGGCCTCCGTGGCCTTTTGCACTGGGCCGTCAGTGAGAGAGAAAGAGGAGAGGGAGGCTGGATCGGGCAGAGCAGCTGGGGACAGTCTGAATGAAACCTCAGCTCACACACTTTCTGGACTCGTGCTCTTAAATGGATGAGTATGTGACCATCAAAAGAAAGCTTCTCCATAGACCTATCTTCAGGTAAGAGGCATTAAGCTGCGACTTCTTGGTCACTCCCGTTAAATTTTCATCTTTTGTGACTTGAGTTTGTCAGAGAAGTCTGTTTTCAAGTTGTTGTTTTCTGTAGCTATAAGTCTGAAGAGGATTGCCTTTCACTTGTATTAAGCAGTCTGCTTCTTAGATGTTTCTCCTGAGGAAAATAACTCATGTGTCTCTTCTTGAGTTCAAAAGAGATCACTGTGTTCAAATTTGACCAATCAAAGCTCTGAAGTTATTCATGTGAATTTTTATAGCGAACACTTTTACTTTACAACAACAGTTGTCCTATTTCTCTTAAAGAACTGTAGGAGAAACCTCTGAGACAAAGTCAATACATACAAACAAAACTTTGAGAGTGAATAGTGCATCTAAAGCGTGACTTTGATTCCCAGGGGCACTTTCACGCTTATCTGCTTTTTGCTCTGTTATCAGCCACAGTGCTTTTCAAAGGAATGGGAGCAAAATACCCTCACTAAATGCCCCCGTTTAATGTGGTTACCCGGTCATTAAAGGCAGAACATTAAGCTGTGGTTCATTGCATTTCTCTGTTATTTCAAGCAGGTTGCTTTTTTTGCATGTAAAACGGAAGCAGATGGGCAACAGGTACTTCTGCATGCAGTCTCAAACTGGATTTAAAGTTATGCATACTTGAGGTTAAAGTCACACTAGCTCTTTTTTTTAAAAAGCTGCTGATCTGCCCGTGTACGTTGTACTCAGGGTACTAACGCAACACAGTCTCACTCCAACTCGTCACAATTGCATCACTTTTTGAAGCTCAAGGTACCCTTTTTTGGTCACTTTTCGACATGAAGGGACCTCCATTGTTTTATTGGAGCACCAAACCCCACCCCTAGCCTAAACCTACCTACCTCTGAACAAGACGGAGACAGCGACCGCGTCTATTCCTCTCACAAATCATTCGTTTTGCCTCAAAAGACTTGGAATATTAATATTAATGTTGTTCAAATAAATGATGACGGTGGTTGTCTGTGGCTCCTATATCTTGTGTTTTATTGATAGATGATTGGTTTGGGGGCAGGGGTTGGGTTATGTGCTCATAAATGTGTAAATAATATAATACATTGAAAAATTACACCCCTTCATAAATGCAATAAATTTACCTTGGCGTGGTTGGATAATAACACTTCAGTGCATGGACATAACATACTTTGAGTCTCAAACACCATAGTTTCCTGCTTCTTATAGAAATCAAGTGTTTGCAAAAGATGACTGAAAAACTGTCAAACTCCAACACAACACAGACTGTTACGTAACAGTCTAGAGGCGTAATAGTTACGCTCCCCACATTTGCATATACCCGCCCGTGCTTACCATTCAGAAGGGTCGATGTGGAATCTCAGAACAACAGGTTGTTCTACAAAATCGGCATCTTCGTCTGATA
>JAUMHQ010000315.1:3258903-3270892 GCA_032361165.1 Enteromius paludinosus | reverse complement strand
TTGAGTAAAAATTTGAGTCAATACTTCAACTTTTACTAGAGTCTTTTTAAACACAGGTATCTATACTTTTACTTAAGCAAAGAATGTGTGTACTTTTGACACCTCTGGTAAATATATGCATGTGTGTGTTTTAATATATGCATAATAAATATACACAGCACACATATACTGTGTAAACAAAACTTTTATATTTTGGTGCGATTAATTTGGATTCATTTGATTTAATGATTTGACAGCACTAATTATATATTTTTTATATATATACATGCAGAAGTATAATATATATATATATATATATATATATATATGCATAATATTTTTCTTAATTCTGGACACAAATTAACTATATAATAAAACAAAAAATACCCATAGTATATTATTAATATATACTGCATTGCATCAAAACCACATATCAATCGTCCACTTCTCCCACCACAAAAACATGAACAGAGAAAGACCAAGAGCCTACATGGTGTATTTATTCAAGCTTTCTCCTCATTCTTGGCAGACGTTCAGCTGCTGTAAACAACAGACACTGATCTGACCTTTTCAATTGGTGGAGACTGAACTCACGCTGTGTATGAGCCATTCTGCAGCAAGGGTGGCAGACAAAAGCTGAACTCACGACAAGAAATCGTTATTATGTAGGACAGGGGCTTTGGCTCACATTAACAGATGTGCACTTCTCTAAACTGGATGAGTATCAAGCACTTAAATGAATGCCCATGGGATTCATGACACAAGGGGATTGACGAATCTTGCCGCTCTTTGTTGTTTTCTTTGCTCTGCAGGTTTTAAGAACCGTCCCAAGTCTCTCAAAGTCTTTGTGAACCCCATCAGCCACAAGAAAGAGGCGTACCAGCTCTACCTGGACGAAGTTGCCCCGCTCTTCAAGCTTGCTGACATAGAAGCCGATGTGACCCGTAAGTCTTCATGCATCAGCGCTGTACAGGATAGCAAATGTGACATAGGTAGCTTTTCTTCACAGTTTCAGCTTGAAATCATGACGCACAGGTGATTGCCGCCCCCTCAGGCCTCACTTGAGGTCGAAGTGCATTAGCGTCTGCCCTCAGGGTCTGTTCGCTCATAGGATTCATCTCTCCTTGCTCAACAATTCCCTATATGCTAACAAGCTGGTGCTTTACGCCATTAGGCATTGGCAGTGGATCATAGGAAATCAATATTTTAGGGTGAGGAATGTCAAGGTCCCTATGCTAATGCATCATTTGAATACTCACTTAAAAGCAAAATTAATCATGTTTACCATTGTAATTGCCTTCTCTCCATGCAGTTTACTAAAAACTAACGTTATATCAGAATTTCCTGCACTGGCCATTTCTTTCAAAAAATGAATGTAATATTTGAGAAGCAACACTGCACAAGAAAATAACAAATAACCACCTAGCAACCACTGAGAACACCCTGGCAACCACATAGCATCACACTAGCCAGCTTTCCAAACTTTATTATTATAACTGTGTGCTGCAGTTATATCATCTGCATCAGTCTCATTCCTTTGTGTTATAGTTGTGGTGTGAACTTCAATATTCTCATTGAATCAGAATAATTATTAAAACTTCATAGCTATCATTGTCATTGTGTGGTACTGTATGAACAGGGATTCATTTGAAAGGATTTTAAAATTCTGGTTATATTGAGGGCTGAACCCTCATGATCTATGTGCTTCCCTTTGAATGCAGATGAGTTTATCAAGCTTCTTTTTTATTATTTGTGTTGGCTTGCTCTTTTGACTTGGGTTGCTGTAGCTGAAACAGTACAGCTTGGTTCTAACAACTCCGAAAAACACTCCTAGGAAATACACATAGTGGTAAAATGTACCAAGTGCGTATTTGTAAAGGTGATGCTCATGAATATGCATGTAAATTCCATACAATCTGCTTACGACACAATCAGGTCCAGGGGTGGACATTTATGTTTTTTCTTTTTCTAACAATTGCTTGCTCCCATTTAAATCACACTACGCAGATTCCGGCAACATCACTACTTCGTATAATAGATATACTGTATTTCTCATAAATGCATAGAGCTATTTGATAAAATGTATGTGTAATGATCTGCTAGTGCAGTACTAACAGTGCTAAACCTCAATGCTTTTTTTTGATTATTCAAAAATAATGTTTCCGTACAAATCACATTGCACGAATTCAAATAAAATCACCACCTCGTAAAATAGTTACGCTTTCCCATGAGGCTGGATTGAGTTAATCCAATTACTTTGCTTTATTAAATTTGGCTTGCTGTAGCACAAAACTGATAAAATGAATACTATCCACAATAGAGTTATTTGTGCTGTGGCTCAAACAGGAGCTTAAACAATTTCAGGAAATGCACGAACTGATAAAATGCATACAAATGTGATGCTTATGAATATGCACAAATGTTTGAGCTCTCCTTTTTCTTTTATTCCCACCTCTCTCCATATCTCTCTGCAGTTTGTTTGAGGTTTTGTATGTGTGTGTGCTCACTCTGGAAGTAGCAGCTGTACAACACTGCTGCGGATGGTCCTAAATGCATCTCGCACTCATAATGACAGGAGAAGTGTATCCTCCGTCAGTAACCTGACCCAAGGGGAGGGACTGCACCCATCTGTTCTAACACAGTGCGGGACTCCCCCCTCTCCTCCCCTTTACCCACCTCCTCACACACACACACAGACCCCATAGACATCCACACACTACTACACACATACACGAACACGCACCAGGCGCCCCCTGCTTTTGGGAAGGGGACTCCGCAATCTGTGCTCTAATGAATGTGGCTACCTGATTCCAGAAGCCATTTGAACAGTAATAGAATCCGTTTCCTGATGATGTGCTCCCGAGGGCAGAGGCTGAGAGCTCAAGGTGGAGCCATTAAACAACATTTTACCTAATAGAAATTAAATATCTCATTCTACTGCTCGCAACGCAGAGCTTTGAGAATATACATGATCGGATTAGCTCTATAGACTTTGTGAGAGATGAACAGGCAATTGTAGCGAACTGTCAAAATTGAGAGAAGCAATTACAGTGGAATTCAAAGCTGTTTTCTGATAACTATGGAAATTTTAGGAGTCTAATTTAGCATGTTGTGTTCTTAAAGCTGTTTGGTTTTTAACTAAATCGAATGATATTTCACAGTTCAGGGCAGAATGTGGCGCAGTCAGTGAGATGGGAAAAAAGTACCTGGGTTGTGGTTTTGCTTGGCAAGGTCAGGGCCACATGATCCTTTAGGTTCACTTTGATTTGCAAGCTCTCCCCCTACAGGTCAGCACTAAGAATTCAACTCAGAACTTTAGTCTGTGACTACTGGAACAGCACAAAAACATACTGCTATTTCTGTATACTGCATACCACAATGCAAAGATCTGGTGATGTCTTTACACACATTTTGATTAAAATTAATGAGATGCTAACTGCATGTTTATTAATCATAAACAAGAGCAATCACCCCCCCCCCCCACACCATATATAAACACTAATGTTCAAAGGTTTGAAATTCAGTATGATTTTTTATATAGTACGAAAAAAAAAAAAAAAATATATATATAGGGTTCTTTTGAACTATCTATTAATCAAAATCAAAATTTTAATTAAAATGTATCATGCTCTTAACAAAAGTATAACGTTTTAAAATGATAATAATAAATGTTTCTTATACAGCAAATCAGCACATTAGACTGACCTCTGAAGGATCATGTGACAGTGAAGAATGAAGTAATGGCTACTAAAAAATTGCATAAATTACATTTTATTTGTAGTACTTCACAACACTGTTGTTACTGCCATCAAATAATTGCAGTCTGGGTGAGACATCTTTCAAAAACATTAAATAAAAAATCTTACAAACCCCAAACACATGTAAATATGTGAGTTTCAGATATGACTGAAACCCATACAGAAAAAAGAAAAAAAAATCAGTTTAGTATAAAGCTATAATCACATGATTTTCTATCCCCACAGTTGTGTGCAGGTTCTGTAGCCTGTATTGGAGCTGGTACCAGGAATAGCCAGCCGTGTCATAATGAGCCGACACAGCCCTTGCATCTCTGTGTGCATCGTGAAACATGTTCTTAAACAACAAAAAAACATCCATCTGCAAGTGTCACATCAGCCACGGTGAGCTCTTTGATGGTTGGTCACAGCTGGGACCCGCTCTATGGCGGAGGTGCCCCAGAAAATGCTAAGTGGGGCACGGGCGTGCACAATGCCATCTGCGGCGTGCCACCCCTCTTCCCCCGCATTCAGTGGCATTCTTCCGTGCAACACAGGCCAGGGGTTTCTGCCACACCACACCAAACCTGAATCCACAATTCTACAGGATCCAGTAAACTCACCACATTTAACCCTATTTTTCAGACATGCGACCTTCTGATGACCTTGCTTCCCAAGTTATGTCACAGCACTAACTGCAAACCACACAGTGAATCACAGGAACAATCTTGACCTTGTTTTGCGCAGCTTGGGCAAGCTAAACATGAGAGCGGTCGCCTCTTTGTACCACAACTCATATTCTTGATTAAAAATGCAAACAGCATGCAAGTATAAATTCTGCTTTACAGCCAGGACCATATGTTCGGCTTAAGCCATTTGCCAATGCCTGGAAAAGGGTACTAAAGGCAGTTTGGAGTGTTTTTTTTTTTAACATTAACTCTTTCTTTTCCACAGTCACCAAGAGAAAGGGCCATGCGCTGTCCATTCTAAAAGACTGCAGCTTGGAAGACTATGATGGGTATGTATACTTCATGACAACAGCAAAATATAATTTACAATGATATGATTCAATATGTGTGTGTGTGCGTGTGTGTGCGCACACTAATAATCCATACCATGCGTACCAATAATGCAAATTATTATAATTTTAATTTTAGCTAAGTAAAGCTAAAATACATAAAAAATAAATTAACTTTAAAAAAACGAAGTCATATTAAGTTTGGAGACAGGTTCTCACTATTTAGCCATTAATTATGAATTTGCCTCAATACTGATAGTTCTAAACGAGTACGGTAGTTGTTAAATTTGGGTATGGTGTAGGATTTAAAATACATTAATGCAAGTCATTGCAGTAATACTGTGTGTGCTTTATTAGTAGTAATAAACAGCCAATACGTCATTAATATGCATGCTAATAAGCAACTACTTAACAGTGAAAAGTGGTTCCTAAACTAAAATGTTACCAAGATTTTTATTTCTATGCGTATTATGCTTTTACTGTATAGGACAGTCACACATGAAAGTGGTGAAGAGCACTCAGGAAAGCGAACTCGGGTCACTGAAGGTGTAATTGTGCTGTATGTTGAAGTGCAGCTCAGGAGGCTGTTTCCAGAGGGATTTCCAAAGAATAGCCTAGAAATGCATTTTAGTCCATTCTTCACAGAAAGCTGTCATACGGCTTTAGAACATTTGCAATAGGCTATAGCACACAAGTTGCATGAACTACACCTTTTGGGAGCTCACTATTCACTCTATGGAAAAGAAAGGCCATGCCTTTATATAAGAGAGCAGGGAAGAAAAATCATGAACAAAAGGGATCTATCTCATTTAAGGCCGCTTTATGATGTGAGTGAAGATGGCATGGATTCAAAGCCAGATGACAGAGTAATCCTGCCTCTCTCGAGGTGACATTTAGCCTTAATAAATAAAGTAGTGTTTGGGACAGAGAGAGAGAGAGAAAGGCAGAGGTGGATTTTTGCAAAATGAGTGATAATACTTTGATTGGAGCGGCGTGCCGCGGGGCCCAGCGCGGAGCTCTCCGGTAGAGCAGGTCTCTCCGGTGCGGCTCGGCAGGTGGCTCCTTAATTACCTGTTTTGGAAGCAGTGATGAAGTACCGCCATCCAGCCGACCGCGGGTGCGGGGCATCGCTCACACCATATCGTACAGTCTCTCTCCGCGTGCTCCAGTACTTCTCACAATTAGCTCCTCTTAAATATCTCCGGCCCTGGCTTAACGCTCATCCGTTACTGCCGCCCTACTGTTCCGCTGCATCCTCTGGGCTCGGTGGGAGGGGACGTGCTGGGTCTGGCACAGTGGTCTTTGATTAAAAACACAGCGTGCAGGTTCACGGCAGTGACAAAGGGACAAGGGCAAGCGCCGAGCAAAGAACATATTCACGTTGAATGGTGATTAATCTGTGGTGTATGAAGGTGGTAAGAGGGCTTGGTGGCCGGGTTTTTTGGGAATCTAGAAATAAAGAGATCAGACACTGTAAAAGGTCGAAGTGGAACTTCAACAGTAAGATGAAGTTTGCACAGGAAGGCGTAAACGAATCAAGGGGTTGAAGATCAGAAACGTGGTGTATAGAGAGAATAGACAGCATGAAGTTTCTAGATGGAGTCCAGATGAGGCAAACAGTTTGATTGTTGCAGTTTTTCATAATAATATTAAATTTCATTGGTGAGAAGCAATTTTTGAACAAAGTGCAGAGTGCAAAAAAAGAAGGGAAGATTTTGAAAAAGAGAAAATAGTATTTACTTAAATATGTGCATTAATATTAATTTTATTTTATTATGCGTTAATATTAATATATATATATATATATATTTTTTTTTTTTTACTTTTTTTAAGCATTATTATGTTATTGTTACTGTTTGTGGTAAGAACATTTTTTTATGGTAAAGTTTCTTAGGCTCACCAAGGATATATTTATTTGATCAAAATAAAATACAAATTGTAATATTGTGAAATAGTCTTAGTATTTAAAATAAATATTTTATGTTTAAATATATATATATTATAAATGTAATTTATTCCTGTGAGGGTAAGGCTACATTTAAATAACATACAATATTATATACAATATTATTTACATTGATACAATATAAATAATAATATAATTTTAATATAAATGCAATTTTAAAATTTTTTTAAAGATTGGAATTAATTTTAAAGGAGTTTAATAAATTTAATTAGCAAAATGGGATTGCATCCTTATTGAATAAAAGTATTAATTTGTCACAAAATATATTGACTTAAAAATTAGCAATAGCAATATTAAATCACAGAATAATGTTATTGATAAGAGTGATTACATCAAACCTACAGAATTTTACAGATAAAACAAACTCAGTTTAAAGTAATGCTACTGAAAATTTTTGTTTTAGGTGAAGTGTGTAAACATACAGCCTTGTAAAAGGTTTTTTACTAATATTAAATAGAAATTCAATTCACCAAGTTGGCTGAGCCAATAATACTGTTTAGAGCTGCTCAAACACTTCAACCCACATATATCTTGTAGTTGTCTCAGCATGTTAAGCTGAAATGAGAGACAAAAATGTTACATTAAGCCAGTAGCATTACCGTTTTAGTTACAGCCTTAGTTATTCCTCACTGTTATGACCTTGTTTATCATACATCATATCTTTGCACTTATGCTAATAGATTTCATTACAGATAATAGATTTCTCATGTTGCCATACAGTGCAGCTCTAAGACACAAGACTTAACGCTGAAGATAATGCCTGGAATTTCAATATCAGTCATGATCTGTCTGTGTATTCCAATTTGACAAAGCGTATTCTTTATTGAGGATTATAGAAATGATGCTCTGATGATTTTGTCGAAATTTAATTTTCTGTTAGCATGACAAATCACTAGGGAAATATAAGCTACTTAACCCGATGGGGAAAAAAAGAGAGAGAAAAAAGACCACACTTTCTGTTGTTTGCCAAACAGGATAATCTTCAAACAGGGAATTTGTGTCTGTACTATTGTTACAGCCACACAGAGCATGTTTCAATCACACGAGTGGTCCTAACAGTTCACTTAAAATATACAAACCAATATCATTTAGTCACTGTTTTGTTGTTTCAAAGCTATATGACTTTCTTTTTTACTGTGGAACACAGTATTGAATGGAATTTCTATGGTCACAAAAAGTAGCGGAGGCCACCCTGACTCCACTCAGAGAGCAAGGGATTCGCATTCTCAACTACCTACTCATTCTAGCTCAGTCTCAGTTGTGCGAACACAGGGACTTGGTGTTATGACACCTCAGCCTGCTGGGTTTTCGGTCCCACACAGAAGATCTCTTTTCTCGGTATGGAGATGGATTCTGTCGAACAGACAGCACGCCTCACGCAGGAACGCGCTCAGTCGGTGTTGAACTGCTTGTATATGTTAAAGGGCAGGACATCGGTCCCATTGAAACATTTTCAGAGTCTCCTGGGGCATATGGCAGCAGCAGCGGTGGTCACGCAGCGAGGGGGCTGCTACATATGAGATCGCTTCAGCACTGGTGGGCGTGGCAACGCGGCACTTTGTTTTAATGTAAACTTGCAATTTTAAGTTATAAAGTAAGAATTGCGAGATATAAAGTTGCAATTACAAGAAAAAAATTCAGAATTGCGTAATAAACTCACATTTGCAAGTTAAACATCCACAATTGCAGATTTATATCTTACAATTCTGACTTTATATCTGCCAATTGCAAATTTAAATCTTTCAATTTTTAGAAGAAATTCATAATTGTGAGATAAAAAGCCGCAATAACCTTTATATAATTTTTTTATTCAGTGGCGGAAACTGGCTTCCATAGAATAAGCATGTTGTTTAAATTTTACACTTACATCTTTAAACTAAATGACAGCGTAACATTATTTCAACCAAATTTGGACATTTTATTTTCCAACAACTACACTTTACTTATATTTAATGTGCTTTCTATGGATGTATGTGGATTTCAATGGATATATATATATATATATATATACACACACACACACAGAGAGAGAATATATCTAACAGCTTGGCAAAAACAATCCATAGATTGTTTTATTGGAAACATTAAAACACACTATCTTCAACACCTCAGCAAGAGAAAAAAAGAAACCTGACTAAATCCCCACATCCCATTTTTCCCTGTCGAGGAAATGTGTTACAAGCGCTCTAAACTCAGTCCCCTGTCCTCATTCTTCTGAACTCTATTAATTAACCTCTGAAGAATTAATTTCTGCAAAGGTAATACTAATCACACGTTTTTTCATTAATAGATCATCACTCATTAATTACCTCAGCAACTGATGCTTCCACCGGTTTAAATGCTATTTCAGTTATGTCTCACATGAAGTCACGCGGCGTGCCACACACAATAGACGTTAAAGTGATGGCACATCAGCGATAGATGCAATTATTCCCCTCACACATTTATGGTAATTGTCAGCACCCTGAATGGAAAGAGCTTATTTGTGCAATTTTTAATGCCATCACATTGACTGCTGATAGATGGGAAGTGAGATAAGTGGCACAATGTTAGACTTACATGCAGTGTTGAGAAACGTCACTTTTAAGTAATCTGTATGTTACATTACTTTAGCATTATGAAAAGCCGTATGTTTGATTTTCAGGCATTTTTATGTTTTAAATACTATTATTTCATGTTTTGCTTGCCTAATATAAGCTATAATACACTATCAGAAAAAAAAAGTACAAAACTGGGGCAGTACACTTTTAAAAGTTATTAGTATGTACAATTGAGGAGCAAATATAATACCCCAATTTATCTTTCAGCTTTTGTACCATTGCATCAATGGCTTTGCACCTTTTTCTGAGAGTGTTTAATGGGATTTTCCTTATTTTTATTGCAATGTCACAAATCATACCCTCTGACTTCTAAGTAAGGAACCGCATAATAGTTTTAGTTTTTACAATTTATTTTAAGGTCGAAACCTTGCCATTAACAAACCAATAACTATGAATTTTGCACCAAACCCCTATAATTTGCAGCCTACTAATAGTTAGTAAGGGTATTAGGGATTTGGAATATGGTAATTCAGAATATGTGCTTTATAAATACTAATAAACAGACAACAAACAAGCAGCAAATTATGAATTTATTGAGGGAAAAGTCGTAGTTAACAGTGAATAAGTGATCCCTATCGGAAAGTGTTACCACTAAAGTGTTACTTTTGAGAAATCAACTTGTTTTTTTCAAGTCAAAGGAAGCTAAACAGTCTAACAAAGCTAATTTTTGTTATTAAACATTGTGACTTTTTTTAATATGCATTAAAAAGTCTAATTGAAGCCTCTACTACATAGATTCGGGCATCCAACATCACAACAAGAGGATATTTAAAGCTCGTTGTGTCAGTGAATCTGAGCTGTTTTGAATTGGCCGCCTTCAGTTTTCGCTTTGTTTTGCCTCCAGCTAGCGGCCCCCTAAAAGGGTCAATAAAGCTTTATTTTGACATATAAAGCATTCTTTTTGTAATTACTATGCATCTGACAGAATAATGTCTTTGAATTATATTCACTGAGGGCTTGTCTTAAATATTAATATGCAAGTAATTAATCAATTCGAATATCCGTAATCAGTTGACTGCCCTACATGAAACATGCTAACTTCAACACTGAACCTTGTTCATCTCGACCCCATCCGTCATTCCCATAAAGCTCTGCATTGTCCCTGCGTGCCGTGTGTTTGCTGAGGCCTCTCGGTTGAAGCTTCTACAGATGAAGATAAGGCACAGTCTCTGACACCTGCCAAAAGGATCACAGTTAGTCTCTTCCACCCCTCCATAAAATAACCCAAAGGTGAATAGGTGAGCTTTGATGTATCGCTTAATATTTGCTATCCCGATTTGGTAGATTCTCAGCGTCCTCGAGGCTTAACGTATATGGCGGATCAAAACATTGCAATCAGATTTATCCCAAACACCTGCGACTGCAAGGTCACAGAACTCATTTTGTGAGTGGCATGACTACTTGCTTATTAGTGCTGGCCATGTCTGCTAAACAAATCTATTTGTGAGATTGTACAGTATTGCTAAAGGGCATTTCTGAATTAAATGTAATCAGCTTTACTAGGCTGTGTTCATTTATTAGTAATGTGCTTAAAGCAGATTAGTGGGCTCAGCCGTTTTTAATGATTTATTTTGCTGCTGAGATCTGACAGATTTTTTGCTATTCTTGAAAAAAAAGGACATTTCCCAATTAGAATACACGCCTTCCACGGTTTAATCTATTGTTCAATACGACGTAATGGGAATTATGGTTTCCATTAATTGAAATGGATTCCTCTAATAAAGACTTGCTAGGAATTTGTAATCATATTTAAGGAATATCTGTGCCATTTACGCCCATGTGTAATCTGAATATTCAATCAAATACTCGTCCATATGGATTTACATTTATCCACATATGAGTGAACAACAGCCTAATTGTTACATGCATGTTAGCCAGCCCTTGGCCATGAGTTTGGGTCACGTGACTCACCGCCCATCCGTTTGCTTTCTTTCTAGTGTGGTATGCGTTGGGGGAGATGGCTCTGTAGCTGAGGTGGCCCACGGGTTGCTTCTCCGGACCCAGATGGACGCTGGGAGGGACACAGATTCCATCTTCACGCCTGTCCAAGCAGCACTTCCTCTCGGCATAATACCAGCAGGTGAGGATCAGGGGTGGTGTATCTCTTTCTCCTGCAGCTGTCCCCAGTACAGCCCAAAACGTCCAGCTCTTCTCAGGAGAGTGCATGCGAATCAGCGCTCGGCCCTCGCTGAGTCAACATAAATTAAAAACTGACCCAATTTGCTTTTATTATACACGTTTTTGGTCTTACTGTGCGTAATTCTTTGTGTGCATTATACACATTGCATATACAGTGAGTAAGTACTTTTACGGAAAGTAATAAAAAAAAAGAATGTAGTCTCTGCATATTTATATCAATATATCTCTGGATCTTCCCAGATTATGTCACAAAATCAAATATTTAACCCCTCCCCCAAAAACCACCTGGCTCCAGTATGTTACACCCACTTTTCAAAACACAAATTCCTAATGGTTAGTCTTGTTAATTATCATGTTTCAGAAGTACATTAGAGTATGAAAGTAAATAACAGTTTTACTTGCATAATTTTTAAGTATTTAGTAAAAATTTATTTTAATATTAAAAACAAAAACTTATAATAATATAAAATAAAAAATAGAATAATTGTGTAAAATTGTGTGTGTGTGTTTGCATATATAGAAATATATATATATATATATATATGCTTGACCC